>BFEA01000618.1:415962-427599 GCA_003427395.1 Chara braunii | reverse complement strand
GGCGGTGGCGATGGCGATGGCGATGGCGATGGCGGTGGTGGGTGGCGATGGCGATGGCGGGCAGCGATGGCGATGGCGATGGCGGTGCATCACGGTCGGAGGACCGCTCCCGATCAAGTCGTGTTTTGCGGCTTCAATTGCATTCTTCAGGGTGGCATTGTGATCACACACCAACCCGCAATCAACCCATTCGAGGATGCAATGTCGGTACTCTCCCAGCGTAAGGTGGGGCTTCCAGAGGCGATCCAACACGAGGTTGGAGGTGTCGACGATGTGTCGCCTCCAGTTGAAGATGTACGACCCCGCTGCTATGAGAGAGGCTTTGGTAGTGATTAATGCGTAGAATCCTGCCTCATAGTGCAAACGATCGTCATCGTCACCCATGCTCATGATCCACATGCACATGCTCAACAAAACACGAAGATAGTTCGCAACCCGCGTTAACCTATCTTGTTTCAAACGGCCGTCGTCCGCTCATTGTCCTCAGCAAAGCGCATCTGTCCAGCACTCCGCCACACGAAGAACTGTTGCCTCCTGTTGTGCCGCCATGTCATCATCTTCAGGCCTGTCCACAATTTTCACCCCCGCGAACCACATAGGCACGTCCATGTTCATCTGCAGCGTGTAGTAAATAAGGGTTGGGGAAACCACTGTCGACCATTCCAACCCGTGCCAAACAACTCGTGCGACATTGGTAGCATAGTCGACGGTGATGTACGACTTTGCAAGAGCGAAGCCATTCGACCCTGACCATGATTTGAAGATCCACCAGTAGATGGTGCACATTACCAGTTTCTCCACGATGCACGCTCTGCGCAAAGCCGGTTGAGGATGCTCAGGGTCGTCGATCTTGAAGCGTAGCACGTCATTCGGCGACATTATGAGCATGGACGGTGGTTCGGCTCCTGCGTCTCCGTTGGCGATGGCGACGAAGTAGCCGGCGCAGTCGCCAAACGCCTCCTTCAACAGTTTTCCAGGGCCTTGACCCCAAAAAGCATGGCAATCAACGCAATCAACCCACAACTTTGATCTCTCCTTCAGATTGACCTCCACTACCGTTCTCTTCCGCCTGCTGGCAAGGGGTCGGTTGTCCTCATCATTGCCTTCCCGTCGTCCGTCTCTTCTCCCATCATCGCGGCACATGTCATCGACCCTCCCCTCTACCACACCTTCCACGACTCCGCTTGCAGAGGTGTGATCATCTCCCGCCGTCGTCCGCCTGCCGCCTGCCTCCGCGCCCTTTTACGGAGGCGGTGTTCTCGCTATGCTTTAACCCCCCGTCTGTTGCGCGAGGAGTGCCCGACGCGGCTGGACTGCCCCAATCACTGCCTTGTCAACTCGGCCGCCCCCAACGACCGGGACAATTGTTGCATGAACGTCACTCGTCGTCGCCTCACCCGCCTCCGCAGCTTGCCTTTGCACGCGCGCCTCGGTGATGACAATCCCTTGCGCCTTATGTGTCCTAGCCGACACTCCGGCGGCACCACCAATGACAGCTTATCAAAGAGCAGCCAGTTGCTTTCTCGACACCTCATCCTGCCCAAAACGATCAAAACCCAATCGCTTGCTTGCCGACATCGCTTGCGCGTCCACCACCGCCACTTCCTCTGACTCGAAGTCGTCATCATCATTCGAGCCGACGTCATCAACGTGCAGCCTTTTCGACTTGGGTACGTGGCCTCGACCTTTTTGCACCCCCCCCTCCGCCCTCGCCAGAATCGCTATCTCTCTTTCCCTTTCCCGCTGCGCCCAGCGGTGCCCTGTGTATACATCTTCACTCCCCATGCCACATGGTCGATGGAGGTGTGCTGCGGTGCGAAGCGGACGTGCATGAAGGGCACCTGAACGTTGACGTTCGATGACCGACGAAAAGGAAGGACGTGGACGACGTGTGTGACGAGGCACTGGCCGCAGAGGAGGTTCAACGACGGTGACCAAAAAGGTCCACCGCCGGACCATCGGAAAGCGAGAGCAGATGACGTGGAGGCGTGGAGCGTCGAACGGGGTGCGGAGGTGTACGACGAGAAGCCTGTATACACGAGGTACCCCCGGAGACGTAGCAATGGAAGGACTGCGGTATGGAATGTTGCCCAGACTCTCCTTTTCTACCGTGTGTAGTCTCTCAGCACACCATATATGGTGTGCTGAACGACCATTGTGTGTGTGTGTGTGTGTGTGTGTGTGTGTGTGTGTGTGTGTGTGTGTGTTGTTGAGGCTGGCGGCACAGTCGCAGCGACACACGGTCATTGCCACAGATCGAACAGAATCCGAGCGACTTCGAACCGACAGTCACCACTCTTCAACGACACACGACCATTACAAAACAAAATAAAGACATACAATTTACAAAAAAACAAACGAAAAAAAAGTTAAAAAAAAAAAAAAAAAAAAAAACAGTTTGTGGTTCATTCACGCAGCCCATCCTCAGACAATGGGCATTATCCTCCAAAACGAAGATCCAATTCAACGCAAAGCAAAAACAAACCGATAATACACATTTCACATCATGCAACGTGTTCGAATTCAACGGTCTAGGATCAGCGCAGTTTAACGAAGGCTGATTTGGCAAGATTTGTCGACGTCGAATGACATATGCGCTGCCGACCAACACACAAAAGAACCATAAATCGTCATCGTAGACAATCACAACACTACTCGGCGAACACAATCCAAATTGACAGCCCTGATAAAAGGTCGACATCATTGCAGCTCTTCTAAGAGCACGTTAGACAATCCCAACACCACTCGGCCACCACAATCCAAATTAAAGAACTTACTGCACTAACGACGGATGCGCCGCAGGGCAGTGTCGGACCCGTGAACGTGATCGGCCGTTCATTTGGTGTTTTTTTTTTTGTGAACGGCCATTCACGGTGAACGGGCCGACCACTAAAGAGTGGTGTTTTTTTTTTTTTTTTGGGCTCCCCCAGGTACATTCACCTCAAGCCCCACAGCGTGGTGACATTGAAAAAAAAAAAAAAATCGAAATGACCTACAAAATAGCAAAAGAAAATGCTTTTTTTTTTTTTTTTGGGCTCCCCCAGGTACATTCACCTCAAGCCCCACAGCGTGGTAACATTGAAAAAAAAAAAAAAATCGAAATGACCTACAAAATAGCAAAAGAAAATGCTTATTTTGGCTGGTGGATTTTTGTTTTTTTTGTTTTTAATTAAAAAAATATATTATTCATGAAAAAAAAAATTGAAAAACTTATAGGGAGTTATCCTTCGATGTCCCCCACCCACCTACAAAAAAAAAACATAACACCCAGCCAAAAAAAAATAAAAAAAAAACATACCGCTCTTCGTGAAGTCCATGAACTCCCGTGTCGTGAACTCCGTGAACTCTATGACCGGCTCCGTTCACAGACCCCGTGAACGGTGAACGGGGGTACGACACTGCCGCAGGGTGCGGAAACGACACCGAAGTACGCTCCTCATGGCACCCGTGCAATGAATATTTAAAACATTAATCAAACAATACCAATATCAAACCATGGTACGGGCAAGAACTCCCCCTCCTGTGCCTACACAATCTCCACCATGGCACACTGCAGCACGCAGGACGATGGCAATGGTGTTGCTCTCGAAACGCACACGAGGCGGTCGCGCCGACCTCGGAGACGTATGGCTGAGCGACGTTAAGATCGCTCGCCGATCGCTTTCGCAATCTCCAAAAGGGCGTTGCACATCATCTGGTTTGCCTGGTCAGCCTGCTCGTAGTGCTCCTTCTGCATCTCCTCCTCTCGCTCGAGAATGTCGCATTGCCTCGTCAGCAATGAGCACTGCCTCTTGCTCTCGCTGTCCACTGTCGTCGCCATCAGCTTCCCGTGCTTATCCATGACGTCGACGAGCACTTCGAAGGTATGTTGTCTCACATTCGTTTTGCACCTCGTTTTGCCGCCCCTGCCAGCACTACCACCGCTGAATGTCGAATCCCTCGTCGATCCCTTATCGTCGTCCTATCCGTCCCCACAACCCTCACTAGCCACGAATTTGTTTCGACCACCACCTGACCCGGGCATTTGAACCCCTCCAGCTGCACCCATGTCCGCGAGATTCGTCGGGTGAATATTGTGATCGGCCTTCGACATCGCCTTCATCTTGGAATGCACATGCTCATCCATCCGAAAGTCGAACCCTTTCTCCTTCCTCTCTGCCGCCGTTAGTGTGAAGAAATTTTGCTTCCCGGATTCTCCACATAAATCTGTGCATGGATTTGAACTGCTTATACAGGTTGTCCCATTCTTTTCCCGCAGTTCACGACCTTCCTAGTTGTCACCCCCGCCTTCACAAGCCTCTTCTTGACGTCATCCCACTTCCACGTCTTCGACTTCATCCGTCCGTAGTTGTGCCCCAGCCCGGCGAGATGCAAACCCTGGTCTCTTTTCGCCCGGACCAGAGAGATCATATGATCAACGGTCCAAAAATCCCTGTTTTTCGGTCCCTCGCCTGTGGACGTGGCATCCACAACCTTCTTGCCTTTCCACCCCGCACGCGATTCCGTGGACTTGTTTGTGGCCTCGCACCCTCCGCGCTTCCTCCCAAGTGGATGAATCTCCATCTCGTCGTCGTCGTCTTCCCCATTTTCATTGTTGTCGTTATCTGCCGTGCAATCTTCGCCCCCTCCGCCATCGCAGTCCACGAATATATCGTCGCCCCCGACGTTCAACTCCGCCACCCCTCTCGTTATGTCAGACGTGCTGGACTGACGAGATTGTCGCCGATGATCGTCCTGAACGTGTCGACCCATGACCTTTGTAGTCGACCAATCATCGCCGTCCCGTCGCCTGCCGATTGCATTAGTAGGCGTCGTCGATCAGCAGGCCGCCAATCCCGTTGTCTTCGTCCTCGAAGCGGTTACACTAGCACTACTCACCGCTCCCCGCTTTGGCAAAACGATTCCACGCTCGTCGGCCAACTCACAGTCACACCCGCATCGCTCATCCGGAAGCCCCCCCGCCGTCGCCGAAGGCCGTGTGTGGTTGCTGCCTGAAGTTGGGTTGACGACAACGGTGTGCGTCATGTCCTAAGCATTCCCGACCTCAGACGGAAGCTTAGATCGACGATTCCTGCGTCGTAGCCGGTCGGGGTCCGCGAAGATCAGTGTACGTCGGCGTTAGTGGGGATGTCTGAACAGCTGGCTCCCAATCCCATCCTCCATCGAACCGCTGCCCAGGGGAACCGTTGAGGATCGAGGGTTGTCGGCGCCGTCGTCACTCGAAGGCAACGGAATCTCGTGGGACGGCAGGTGGCTGTACAGCGTCGGGTCGTATGGACACCCGCCACCTTCCACACCGGTGCAATGCAGACGTGAAGATCCCCCCGCCCGTGTCGACACCGTGGTCTTCTTCTGAAGGTTGTCCATCTTCCTCGCCTTCTTCGACGTTTACGACGTTACCTTCCCCTCCAGGAACGCGGTCGAGGAAGTAGATGTGAAAGACGACAACGACAAGCAGCAACACAGCGATGAGGAGCAACAAAGGCAGCCTGCAGTACAGGTCATCCATGGACGACAGAGCAGAGGACAGGGAACACGCACTTCCGCTGTTGCATTCGCGGCGAGTGGCGACACACTACTGGAAGAAGACGCCAAAGAAGCAGATTTCTGCAAGGGGGTATCGGGGGCGGATGGCTATAAAATTCGTAAATTCGACCGTTGGGGAGCCCGCCCGGACGTCAACACTTCTCCAGCAGCCGGCCGTAGACGTCCGATGCTCGTGACGGCCCCACTGACGGGCTGCCCGAAAAACCAACAGGGTCGTCCCGCAAATAGCCGGTAACGGTAAACTGAGGAGGCCCTCCAGCGGCCAACCGAAGACGTCCGATGCTCGTCACGGCCCCGCCGACGGGCCGCCCGAAGAGCCAACAGGGTCGTCCCCCGAATCGCCGGTAACGGTAAACAAAGAAGGTCGTTGCAGGACATTGCAACCAAGTGCTTTCTCTTCGACCCTTCATGATAGCGCAGGACCTACCTGTATTTTGTACTTGACTGACTCTTGCGAGCCTCCAGGCACAAAGTGCAGCAATTTGGATATCTCCGCCGAATTGTTGGACACGAAGTGGTGGCCAAAACTGCTTCAAAATGTATCATATTTAGAATCTCAAAAGAATCATAACGTTCGGGTAACGAAGCTTACACTTGTTCAATAGTTCTTCGTGGCTTTCTTCCCTGTACCTTTCCGCTCGAATTCAGAGAGTTGCTAGCTATCTTTTAAAGGTGCATGAGTCTATTGAGCATCGCAGCATAGGCAGGCCTTGCATCCGGTTTCAATTGTTGCACATTTCGTGGGCAACGACCATTTCACGTCCAGTCAAGGCAACTTCGTTGCGAGTTCGAAAACAAAAGAAAAAACCGTAAAGACTCAGGATCCAACATAATAATAAGAGACTACCTTCATGATTCGACCAAGTTCCAATCGTCTACTAAGTAAGATGCGATTTGATTTGTAGTAGATGGGGAAAAACCGGGCCCGGATCTTATCTTCACTGGCGATGTGTTTGATGGAGTGGAAAGAAAGGTATAAGGGGCGTCTTTGCTTCGACGACGGCCCGCAATGTCCGTCTTTCGGCTGGTGGGCCACAAATGGACCACCTTCGCCCTCCAATTTTCCTTGTGGAGTCGACGTCGTCAGCCTGTGAATCATGGATCCTTGGGCTCCAAAGGACCTCGCGAGGTCACGAGGTCCTTTGGAGTCGAGGACGATTTGCCTGGGACATCCTCGAAGCCCAAGGATTTGTCCTCGGATTGTTTTCACTTTTTTTCCCCGAAAATCAGCTCCGAGAACAGGTGGAATGACGACGAAATCCTTGGAGTCATGTCCCCGAGGAGTGTCTAACGACGCCCTTTGTTGGGAAGACGTTAGTGGGACTACAGTTGGGGATGGGCCTGGCCGAGAGTACCTGGCTCAGCTCCGAGTGCTGCAGTGCACCTACAGCGTTGAGTTTTCTCAACGCTGAACGTGTGGCATGGTGGGACGGAGTTGTCGGTGATGTATTGCGATATAATGGTACCGAAATACAAGATAATAAACTATTAGATTTTGTCATTTTGTAGAATTTTTCTTTGACATGAAATCCGTTTTGTAGTATGCTTTAACCCTCTTGGTTTGGGCGGGAAACCATTTTCCATTGAGAAAACTACCCTACCGAGGGTAGGGTACATTTCTCAACTGCAGTGCCTTTCCTTTTTCTTGGTTTTTTAGACATCATTACATCCTAAAACGGAGGAACTCTGACAGTTGTGTTTGGCTGTCTAGCATCAAACTTGTTTCCTTCTTTGGGCAATGATTGCATTTGGCCATCCACGTTGTCCCTATCCATCCCTTTTTCACGGAGACATTCACTCCGACTGTTCCAGACATATTTCATTTCTCCGAGTTACGTTATCAAAAATAAGGAGTAAAGTTGTTTCTAGCGTTTTTTTTTTCAGTTTTCTAATTTCTTGTTTCAACTTTATTAATTTCGAAATGGCGTCACACCGCTAAGTTTTCTAAACTCAACAAGGGTAGGTGGGACCAGACCCCTGGTGTTGCAGGTGCTGCCTTTGCGGTTGCTCTTTATATAATTGTTATGTATCAAAAAAAGGGGCTGCAGTTTTCAGATATTACTTTGTACTTCCAGTAAGATCATTTATGTCTGACTTTTTTTTTTTTTTTAAAGCATGAACAGCTCGGGCTGATGCTAGGGGTGCTGATAGGAGCAGACACCCCTAGCAATCCCGGGGAGGCTCCATCTATTGGTGGGAAGCAGTATCTGCTGGCAAGCGAGTCCAACGTCCCTTGAAATTGACATTGTTTGGTTGTACGAGCACATTACTGAATGAATGAAATGGCATGGAGTAGGAAACCCTTATAGGAGTTCCAAATCCCATTCATGCAAACTAACTTCATCCCCCTGCCGAATTCGCCACCATCACCCACACCCCTCTCTCAAACACCAGCACTCAACCCCCCAGTTTCTTTACCTGCACCTGCTCTTCCTCCCAGTCCACCCCCCTCGCCCCATGTCCCTTACCTCGAACAGGAACGTCGGGATGAAGTCTACAAAAGGGCACGACAGTCCTGCAGGCCTTCACCTGCCAAGAAGCCAGCGAACAGAAGGATTCAAATATTCACAGGGTAGCGGATAACACCCACAGGCTACAAGCTCGAAGACAATAACAAGGACTCAAGCAGGACATACACCCAGGACCAACCTAGCAGACGGTGCCATGGATGATAACCGGACCACAAGGAGGCTTCTAAGTCTATGAACCTGTAGGGTCAAATGTCTCGTGATTTGGAGGAACAATTATTGAGACATATGGAATACAGGTGGCAGGGGATGAGAATTAGGAGGAAATTAAAAAAAAAACAAATGGAGGGGACAATGGATGCAAGATTCTTTGCAATGGCGAAAGCTAATTCAGGCAGAACAACTATAGAAGCCTTATCTAACCCCTTTAATATATATGATCCCTTAGCTACTTCATCTGCCGCTTGCAATAAAATAGCTAGAGACTTCTTTAAGAAACTATTTTCTTCAGAGAATAAAAATATTCCCAGAAATCAGCTTCTTGATAAGATTGAAGATTTCCTATAACCATGAAGAAGTCCCTAACATGTAGTCAGAGCGAGGAGCTTGAAAAACCTCTTAGTAAAGATGAAGTATGGAAGGCATTAATGTTAATGGGGGACGAAAAAACCACTGGGATTGACGACTTCCCTAAATAATTTTGAAAAATCATGTGGGACACTATGACTCAAGATCTTATGGTCCTTATGGACTTCTATCACGCTGTATGGAATACAGGGAAGATGGGGGAAATAGTTAGTCAAGGAATCATAACTTTCTTGTATAAAAAAGGAGAAAAGACAAATATACGCAACTATCGCTCCATCACTCTGTTGACAGTAGTTTACAAACTTGTGGCAAAAGTACTGGCGGACAGATTGACCAGGGTAATAACTGATATCATTCACCCAGCACAAACAGGATTTATATCAGAAAGAAATATACAGGATAATATCCTCCTGGTTAATGAGTTAATTTAAATCACACGCCGATCCAAGCACAATGCAACGTTTATATTTATAGACTTTGAAAAGGCATATGATCATGTTGACTGGGTTTTTCTAGACAAATGTTTAGAAAAATGAATTTTGATCCTTGCTTTAGGAGATGAGTAAAAATTATGCATAAGAAGGCAACAACCAGGACAATGGTAAATAGCAACTTGACCCCCCTTATTAATCTGGAGAGATCGGTCAGACAAGGAGACCCACTTGCGCCATTCCTTTTTGTAATCATAATGGAGACCCTGGAAGCAAACTTAAGACAAAACAAGGATATCAAGAGAATCCAAATAACGTCGATCCCTGAGGAAGCGATTCCAATATGCTCTCTCTTTGCTGATGATCTCTCCCTCATGATAGAAGCATCCGAAGATAATCTAAGAGTCATCCAAGGTCTAATGGATCGATTTTGTAGACTGTCTGATTTGAAGATTAATTAGGGCAACAAGACACTAGGGTGGTGGATCCATCATCAAGGTGTCCGACCACCAGAAATTCCAAAATTAAATGGTTACCAAAAGATTCTTCAGTCAGAGTCTTAGGCATCAATTTATCAGCAGCTGGTAAACCTACTTCTAATAATGATGGGATCCTACAAGCAGCTCATGCAAAATTGGAAACATAGAAGAACAAACATATTGCTATTTTTGGGCGTGTCATAATCATTAACAACGTCATATTGGGATCAATCTGCTACAAATCGGCCATATGGGCCTTACATAATGCCTCAATCAAAGCGTTCCATTAGAATCTCAGGTCGTTCCTATGGAGAGGAAATCATGACCTCAAAAATGTGACCAGTAGAGTACCTTGGTCAGCAATTATCCAACCCAAATCAAGAGGGGGGCTAGGTATCATTGATCCTACCATCCAAGCAATGACACTATCTATCCAGTGGATCATTAGACTCCGTTTTAGTCCTCAAACCCTATGGACTGTCCTAGCATGGGAACAGATAAAGAGATTAGCCCCTCCAACTAACGACCAAGTAGATCCTGTGATGTGGTTGAAAAATCGGGCTTGGGCCCTTCCAAGGACTAAAAACGTTGAAGGGGGAGAAACCCCTTCCAATGACAGAGAAGAGGCCAAAAACGATCTCAGCAGAGATCCATTAAGGATTTTCATTCTCAAAACATGGAGAAGATTACCCTTAACAGATAAAATTCACCCCATTAGACGGGAGGAAGTCTGTCAGCAACCCCTGTTTAACAATACCTAGATAAGCGATAACCAAGGAAACACACTACACTGTAACGACTCACCTTGGAAAGGATGGATTAAAAAAGAGGATAGGCAGAATCAAGGACATTTGGAACAAAGAATCCAAAGATTGGGCTACTCATGAGGAAATTCAGGAAAAACTAATCTATTGTCACCACTTGCAGTTGGCCCTGGAGAGGATTATTGAGCTGATCCCCTTGGATTCGATCCGCATTCTCATAAAAGGACCTGAAATTAAGGCCAACGATTGGGTGACCTTCATTGATAATAATCACGTAATAGGCAATATCTTGGAAATCGAGCCAAATGGAGTTATATGAGCATCCCTTCTATTTAACCTCCTCATTCGTTTCCAGCGGAGAGGGGGGAGGCGGCGGGCTGCCCTGTCCAGGCACCGCTTTAGCGGTCCAAAAATTATAAAGGGGGTCGGATTTCAACTTAAGGAGGGTCAACTTAATTTTGCGGTGCGAAGAATACCCTGGCGGTTAGGACCCACCGCTATAGGGGTCCCAAAATTATAAAGGGGGTCGGATTTTAACTTAAGGGGGGTCAAATTAATTTCAGGGTGCCAAGAATACCCTGGCCGTTAGGACGCACTGCTATAGGGGTCTAAAAATTATAAAGGGGGTCGGATTTTTACTTAAGGGGGGTCAATTTAATTTTGGGGTGCGAAGAATACCCTGGCGGTTAGGATCCACTGCTATAGGGGTCCAAAAATTCCTAAGGGGGTCAGATTATCACTTAAAGGGGGTCCAATTAATTTTGGGGCGCGAAGAAAAGCCTGGGGAATAGGACCCACCGGTTTAGGGGTCCAAAAATTATAAAGGGGGTCTTATTCTCACTTAAGGGGGGTCCAATTAATTTTGGGGTACGAAGAATAGCCTGGGGGTTAGGACCCACCGCTCTAGGGGTCCAAAAATTATATAGGGGGTCGGATTTCAACTTAATGGGGGTCAAACTAATTTAGGGGTGCCAAGAATACCCTGGCGGTTAGGACCCACCGCTATAGGGTCCCAAAAATTATAAAGGGGGTCGGATTTCAACTTAAGGGGGGTCAAATTAATTTCGGGGTGCCAAGAATACCCTGGCGGTTAGGACTCACCGCTATAGGGGTCCAAAAATTATAAAGGGGGTCGGATTCTCACTTAAGGGAGGTCAAATTAATTTCGGAACGCGAATAAAAGCCTGGGGGTTAGGACCCACCGCTTTAAGGGTCCAAAAATTATAAAGGGGGTCGGATTTTAACTTAAGGGGGGTCAAACTATCTTCGGGGTGCCAAGAATACCCTCGCGGTTAGGACCCACCGCTATAGGGGTCCAAAAATTATAAAGGGGGTCGGATTTCAACTTAAGGGGGGTCAA
>BFEA01000618.1:402721-415547 GCA_003427395.1 Chara braunii | reverse complement strand
GCGGTTAGGACCCACTGCTATAGGGGTCCAAAAATTATAAAGGGGGTCGGATTTCAACTTAAGGGGGGTTAAATTAATTTCGGGGTGCGAAGAATACCCTGGCGGTTAGGACCCATCGCTATAGGGGTCCAAAAATTATAAAGGGGGTCGGATTCTCCCTTAAGGGAGGTCAAATTAATTTCGGGGCGCAAAGAAAAGCCTGGGTTTAGGACCCACCGCTTTAGGGGTCCAAAAATTATAAAGGGGTCGGATTTTAACTTATGGCGGGTCAAACTGATTTCAGGGTGCCAAGAATACCCTTACGGTTAGGACGTACCGCTAAAGGGGTCCAAAATTTATAAAGGGGCTCGGATTTCAACTTAAGGGGGGTCAAATTGATTTCGGGGTTCCAAGAATATCCTGGTGGTTAACACCCACCACTAAAGGGGTCCAAAAATTATAAAGGGGGTCGGATTTCAACTTAAGGGGGGTAAAATTTATTTCGGGGTGCCAAGAATACCCTGGCGGTTAGCACCCAACGCTAAAGGGGTCCAAAAATTATAAAGGTGGTCGGATTTGAACTTAAGGGGGGTCAAATTAATTTCAGGGTGCGAAGAATACCCTGGCGGTTAGGACCCACCGCTACGGGGGTCCAAAAATTATAAAGGGGTTCGGATTCTCACTTAAGTGAGGTCAAATTAATTTCGGGGTGCAAAGAAAAGGCTGGGGGTTAGGACCCACCGCTTTAGCGGTTCAAAAATTATAAAGGGGGTCGGATTTCAACTGAAGGGGGGTCAAATTAATTTCGGGGTGCGAAGAATAGCCTGGGGGTTAGGACCCACCGCTAAAGGGGTCCAAAATTTATAAAGGGGGTCGGATTTCAACTTAAGGGGGATCAAATTAATTTCGGGGTGCGAAGAATACCCTAGCGGTTAGGATCCACCGCTACAGGGGTTCAAAATTTATAAAGGGGGTCGGATTTGAACTTAAGGGGGGTCAAATTAATTTCGGGGTACCAAGAATACCCTGGTGGTCTAGTTCACAACAGTATCTGGATCGACATTTCGTCCAAGATCGACCGATTGCCTAGTTCACAATAGTGTCTGGATCGACATTTCGAAGTCCTGGCAACAGTTTGTGAAGGAAGCGGAGGTTGGGCATCAATACATCCGACAATGGCTGAAAAGAAAAATTATCAAAAGACGTCGTCTTTTTGCAACCCTTCTCTACAAAATGATGCGCGGGGTCGGGAGCTACCGAAACTGATCTTGTGCAACCGTATACGTGTAGCACAAATTATTTGTCGGAGTCTAGAGGGCTGAGCCAAGGTTGTTTTCAGGATTCCGGACAGTGTCAGGTGTCGGCCGGCTCGTTGCCTTAATGCCAGCGTGATTGCATAAATAAAAGTCGAAGTCGGTAAGATGACAAATCTTCTAGTCCACAACAGTGTCTGGCAAATCCCCTTCTCTACAAAATGATGTGCGGGGTCCGGAGCAACTGAAACAAATCTTGTGCAACCGCATACGTATAGCACAAATTATTTGTTAGAATCAGGAGGGCATCTGAGCCAAGGTTGTTTTCATCTTGGAAAGACGTGATCGACCCAACATGATGGAAGATGACGGTGCAAGCATTCTTTCTGTTCTGGAGGCAATTTCTCAGAAGGTAGAGCTTAGAGAGGCAGGTCCTCCAAAACCACAGGGTTCAACTTGCTATAGCGAGGTGTGTGCCTAGACTCCTCGATATACGGTGTCTAAAAGGATGGTCACATTCTTATATTATTCTTGGCAGAGATCATAATACAGTTTACCGTGCCTCTGACGTCGCGGTCAGGGTGTCGAAGGCATTGAACAATGATTTAAATGTAATACTTTGTGTTGGCAGCAGTGGATATAAAAAGGAAAAAGATGATAAGGAAGAGGAAGAGGACAAAGAGGATGAAGAGGGTTTTTCTAGAGCGAGGGCTGGGTAGATATAGTAGTTCGAGTGTTGGAAGGCGAAAACCTTTGGAAACCAAGACCGCAACCGATCCCGAGCTTCACGTGTGTGCCCTTCGTCCAACACAAAAACTTTATAACCACCGGACAACAATCTCTGCTCGTCAACAGTGCTTGCTTCCTCCGGGTCGATCAGACCAATAAAAGGAAGACGTGACATTCCTTAGGTATGCGACTCTTCTGACTTCCTCGTTGAACCCATACTGCTGGGCTCTACAAATGCCAGACTGATGTAACATTCCGATATTTCTCGCAAGTCGTCCCTTGATAGTGAGCCCGCTACGCCTCTGGATGATGCAGAGAGAACAGCCTCAGCCACGGTCGTCTCCGTTACATTTGGATGACATCGGATATTATCCAGGCAGTACTCAATGCTCTCTTTGCTCCACCCGTGGAATGGCGTCGAATTAAATACCAAAACTTTGTTCATTGCTTCCACAGCAGTGCTAAGCAATTCCTCAGTATGCCTTGGGATCGCCGCATTTAACAGTCGGCCAAATTCACAGGCTTAAACCATACTTGAAACAAGTAGTTGAATCCTCTAGCACATGAGATCAATCTGGTACTGCTTTGTAGAGAAGGGTTTCAAAAAGATGACGGACGACAAACATTTGTAGAGAAGGGTTTCAAAAAAATAATGGACGATAAACATTTGTAGAGAAGGATTTCAAAAAGACGATGGGCACAAAGCAAGCTTGCTTGGAGGAACTCGGTCTCAGACCTAAAAAGAAGCTGCTCCAGAAAATTTAGCCGTTGCTTTAGGTCGCAATGCACTCCAAAGAGGTTTGGCATTCGACAATGATTTAAATGTAATACGTCGCGTTAGCAGCAGTGAAGATGAAGAGGAGGAAGATGATGAAGTTTCTTAAAGACAACGGACGACAAACATTTGCAAAGAAGACGATGAGGAGGAGGAAGAAGATGAAGAGGATGAAGAGGATAGAAAGGGGAAGAGGTTGTAAAAAGAACACCTCCTTATCCTCCTCCTTTTCCAATAGTTGTGCCCACTTTGTAACCACCGGACAACAATCTTTACTCGTCAACTGCGTCAACAGTGCTTGCTTCCTCCGGGTCCAATAGACCAACAAAAGGGAGAGGACACCCAAAAGGGTTCTTCTTAAGCGAAGCAATGATTGTTTGCACATGTACCTCGTTCGACGCACGGATCTCGAGGGGTCTCTGGCCCTGCAGGTTCTCAGGCGGTCTGTGCAAACGGTCCATGTAGAGACGAAATAAGTTCTCTGATACCTTTTTAGAAGCAATCTCTTCTAACTCCTTCCACATACGTGCGAGCTCCTCAGACTCCTCATCTTCAGCGAGCTCCGCCGGCAAATGCAGATTTTGTTGAGCATTCCCTTTGCGTTTCGAGGACGTCGATGGCTTCGCCAAGATCTTCACTTTTTTGTTCTTAATCCCAGAATAAGTGTCTGTTGCGCCCACTGGTATGTGGTGGAGTGGTATGCGATGCTTTTGGCTTCCTCTTCGAACCCCCAGCAGTTGTGTTGGGCGTGTGAGCCCTCCGCCCAACACATAAACTTTGTAATCACCGGACAGCAATCTCTGCTCGTCAACTGCGTCAACAGTGCTTCGAAAACAAAGACCGCAGCCGATCCCGAGCTTTGCGTGTGTGCCCTTCGCCGAACACAAAAACTTTGTAACCACCGGACAACAATCTCTGCTCGTCAACTGCGTCAAGAGTGCTTACTTCCTCCGGGTTCATTAGACCAATAAAAGGAAGAGGACACCCAAAATGGTTCTTCTTGAGCGAAACGATGATTGTTTGCACATGTACCTCGTTCGGTGCACGATTCTCGAGGGGTCTCTGGTCCTGCAGGTTCTCAGGCGGTCTGTGCAAACAGTCCATGTGGAGACGAAATGACTTCTCTGTTACCTTTTTAGAAGCATTCTCTTCTAACTCCTTCCACACACGTGCGAGCTCCTCAAACTCCTCATCTTCAGCGAGCTCCGCCGGCAAATGCAGGTTTTGTTGAGCATTCCCTTTGTGTTTCGAGGACGTCGATAGCTTCGCCAAGATCTTCACTTTTTTTTTCTTAATCCCAGAACTTCTGTCTGCTGCGCCCACTGGTTGCGGTGGAGTGGTATGTGACGTTTCTGGCTTCCTCTTTGAACCCCCAGCAGGCATCGTGAAGGGATTTCCCTTCGCTTTCGTCGAACCACAACCTTCGTCACTTCTCACAAAAGCGAGGAGACGTTCTTGAAGATTGGCAAAACACTGCTTTTCGTTGACGAGGTGGTCGAATCCCTGCACAAACCACACACTACATTTCCCTTAACATTGTAACTTTACAGTTTTAAGTCCTAAAACAGAAAACACATAGTCTGTGTACACAGTCAACGGTTGACAGAGTCCTAGAAACTGTGAACACAGAAGCCGCGTACACAGCGAACAGTTTGCAGACTTGAGGTTTATAGTCCTATAACCTGCGAACACAGAAGGTGCGTACACAACGAACATTTTGCAAACTTTACAGTTTACAATCCTAAAGGCCACAATTCAGTTGGTACACCTACGAGCTGCTGAAATGCTGATCGAATCATCAAGGGGGTCGGATTTCAACTTAAGGAGGGTCAAATTAATTTCGGGGTGCCAAGAATACCCTGGCGGTTAGCACCCACCGCTAGAGGGTTCCAAAAATTACAAAGGGGGTCGGATTGTCACTTAAGGGGGGTCAAATTAATTTCGGGATGACAAGAATGCCATCGCGGTTAGCACCCACCGCTAGAGGGGTCCAAAAATTAAAAAGGGGGTCCGATTCTCACTTAAGGGGGGCCAAATTAATTTTGGGGTGCCAAGAATGCCCTGGCGGTTAGGAGCCCCCAGGTCATTCTTCGCAACCCAGGAGCCCAGGAGCTCTTGTTTCTAGCTCCCAGAGCTCTTGTCAAGGACAAAAAGATTGTTCCAGAGCCTACGGACATGCCTCAAGCGCCTTGGATGGAGATGGGTGCTAAGAATCGTTCAGACCAAAATTAGGAGCCACGTACACAGCGAACAGTTTGCAGACTTGAAAGTTTATAGTCCTATAAACTGCAAACACAGAAGCTGTGCACAGAGTGAACCGTTTGTAGACTTTGAGGTTTATAGTCCTATAACCAGCGAACACAGAAGGTGCGTACACAGTGAACATTTTGTAAACTTTACAGTTTACAATCCTAAAGGCCACAGTTCAGTTGGTACACCTACGCGCTTTTGAAATGCTGATCGAAGGGAATCCAAATACATTCAGAACAAAAGAATGAAAACAAATTGAATTACTCGGGGCGTTCGATCACTTTTTTTTTTGTTTTTTACGGCCTACACAGCTTAGAGCTCTGCAAAAGTTTCACAGTTTACAGTCCTAGACTGAAGCTGCGTACACAGTGAATTGTTTGAAACTTTACAGTTTAGAGTCTAACAAACTAAGAACGTGTACGCTGAATTCTTTGAAACTTTACAGTTTAGAGTCTAACAGACTAAGAACACACAAGTTGCATACACAGTGAATGGTTTGTAAACTTTGCAGTTTAGTTGGTACACCCACGCACTGTTGGAACGCTGACCGGAATTCAGGAGGTTGGAGGGCATCTGAGCCAAGGTTGTTTTTAGCTAGCCGGACAGTGTCATGTGCCTTGTGCAGCCGCATACGTGTAGCACAAATTATTTGTCAGAGTTTGGAGGGCATCTGAGCCAAGGTTGTTTTTAGCATGCCAGACAATGTCATGTGTCGGCCGGCTCGTTCCCTTAATGCCACCATGACTGTATAAAGAAAAGTCGAAGTCGGTAGGATGACAGATTGCCTAGTTCACAACAGTGTCTGGATCGACATTTCGTCCAAGATCGAAGCCCTCGCAACAGTTTGTGAAGGAAGCAGAGGTTGGGCATCAATACATCCTGCAATGGATGGAAAGAAAGTGGTGAAGCACAACGAAGCATGCAATAATGTGAAGGTTAGTGAAACTAATAAGTTAGAACCGACGAATCATCAAAAGACATCATTTTTTTTAAATCCTTCTCTACAAAAGGATGCGAGGGGTCCAGAGCAACTGAAACTGATCTTGTGCAGCCGCATACGTGTAGCACAAATTATTTGTTAGAATCTGGAGGGCATCTGAGCCAAGGTTGTTTTCATCTTGGAAAGACGTGATCGACCCAACATGGTGGAAGATGATGGTGCAAACATTCTTTCTGTTCTGGAGGCAGTTGCTCAGAAGGTAGAGCTTAGAGAGGCAGGTCCTCCAAAACCACAGGGTTCGACTTGCTATAGCGAGGTGTGTGCCTAGACTCCTCGATATACGGTGTCTAAAAGGATGGTCACATTCTTATATTATTCTTGGCAGAGATCGTAATATAGGTTATCGTGCCTCTGACGTCGCGGTCAGGGTGTCGAAGGCATTGGACAATGATTTAAATGTAATACTTTGTGTTGGCAGCAGTGGAGATAAAGAGGAAAACGACGATAAGGAAGAGGAAGAGGACAAAGAGGATGAAGAGGGTTCTTCTAGAGTGAGGGCTGGGTAGATATAGTAGTTCGAGTGTTGGAAGGCGAAAACCTTTGGAAACCAAGACCGCAACCGATCCCGAGTTTCACGTGTGTGCCCTTCGTCCAACACAAAAACTTTGTAACCACCGGACAACAATCTCTGCTCGTCAACTGCGTCAACAGTGCTTCCTTCCTCCGGGTCGATTAGACCAACAAAAGGAAGAAGACACCCAAAAGGGTTCTTCTTGAGCGAAGCGGAGAGGGAGCTGTTGGGAGACAGCGGGTGATTACCCCTTGCCGGAATTGAGTGGCAGTGTAAAAAAAAAGTTGTGTTTTTACTGCTGACTGCAGTGGATTAAAATTCAGGATAGATGCCCACAAAATGGTTTACTGCTGACTGCCGTGGATTAAAATTCAGCAGTCTGGAGGGCATCTGAGCCAAGGTTGTTTTCATCATGCCGGACAGTATTATATGCCGGCCGGCTTGTTCCCTTAAAGCCAGCGTGACTGCATAAATAAAAGTCGAAGTCGGTAGGATGACAGATCCCCTAGTCCACAACAGTGTTTGGATTGACATTTCGTCCATGATCGAAGCCCTCGCAACAGTTTGTGAAGGAAGCGGACATTGGGCATCAATACATCGGGCAATGGCTAAAAAGAAAGATAAACCCTGATGTCATGAACTCAACGCGAATCATCTTTTCAGACCATATAACAGACCAACATTGGAATGTCTTTTCAAAGGTCCAGAACATTGATGGGGACAAGAACGGATGTGGTATGATTAACAGTTACAAATGTGAGTTGTACTGCTTGCAAATTGTGTAGGACATGTGAACTGTACTGCTTGCAAACTGTGTAGGACATGTTTGTCAAAAAGGCCATATGTAGAGGACTCTAAGACATTCAAGGGACTAGTTTGAGAGCAACAATGCGTTTGGTAGCGATTTGAGACTGCTGCAAACAAACCATTTCGAGGACGGACCAGAAACAAGACTGTGACACCACCCGCCAAAGTGATTAACAGAGGACTAAAATCATTCAGAGGCTGTAGCTCAAGCAATGGGAATAATTAGAAGAGTACAATCATTCACAGGTTGTAGGGCGAACAACGAGAACGAGTAAAGGACTCCAACAATTGAGACGGTCGCCGTTGTCAGGCCACGATTCCAACAGCGATACTGAGCAAAACCAGGACTGTGGCACGACCCGCCTCAATTATTACAGGACTACAATCATTCAGATGCTGTAGCTCGAACAACGAGAATGATTACATGACTAAAACAACTGAGACGCTCGCCACTGTCAGGGCATGATTCCAATAGCGATAGTGAGAAAAAGCAAAGACCTGGCAGCATGCTTCGCACAGAGCAAAGGACCACAATCATTCAGCTGTCACACCGAGCAGAACCACAAATGTATCAAACGAACTATTTTGACACCCGAAGAAGCGGGCAGGAAACAACGCAGCGGAGCCAGCCACGCCCCTGTGTGTTCAACCAATTCCCCAAGAGAAAATAGAAAACAAATTGTTAAGTCAGAATAGAATTCGGAACAAATGACAAAAACTCACTCAAGACTTATATCCTTGAAACCCGAAAGGAAAATGACACAACAACCGCCTCAAAAAAGAGAAAAAGAGAAAAAAAAAAAAAAAAAAAAANATGCGTTTGGTAGCGATTTGAGACTGCTGCAAACAAACCATTTCGAGGACGGACCAGAAACAAGACTGTGACACCACCCGCCAAAGTGATTAACATAGGACTAAAATCATTCAGAGGCTGCAGCTCAAGCAATGAGAATAATTAGACGAGTACAATCATTCACAGGTTGTAGGGCGAACAACGAGAACCAGTAAAGGACTCCAACAATTGAGACGGTTGTCGTTGTCAGGCCACGACTCCAACAACGATACTGAGCAAAACCAGGACTGTGGCACGACCCGCCTCAGTGATTACAGGACTACAATCATTCAGATGCTGTAGCTCGAACAATGAGAATGATTACATGACTAAAACAACTGAGACGCTCGCCACTGTCAGGGCATGATTCCAATAGCGATAGTGAGCAGAAGTAAAGACCTGGCAGCACGCTTCGCACAGAGCAAAGGACCACAATCATTCAGCTGTCACACCGAGCAGAACCACAAATGTATCAAACGAACTATTTTGACACCCGAAAAAGCGGGCAGGAAACAACGCAGCGGAGCCAGCCACGCCGCTGTGTGCTCAACCAATTCCCCAAGAAAAAATGCAAAACAAATTGTTAAGTCAGATTAGAACTCGGGACAAATGACAAAACCTCACTCAAGACTTATGTCTTTGAAACCCGAAAGGAAAATGACACAACAGTCGCCTCAAAAAAGAGAAAAAGAGAAAAAAAAGAAGAAAAAGAAAAGAGAAAAAAAAGAAAAGAGAAAAAAAAAAAGAGAAAAAAAAAGAGAAAAAAAAAGAGAAAAAAAAGAGAAATGAAAAAAAGACAAATGTTCGCCATCAAAATAGGAGTACAATGACCACTGGCGGGTAAAAGTGCTAAAAGTGCTAAAAGGACAAGAACCAGTACTAGTACAACAGTGGATCCAGGACCACGTCACAACAAAAGCGGGTAGAGGACTACATCATATCAAAAGTGAACACAGGACTACATCCCTACGACAGTGGAAAAACGGCTTGATCCAAGCGTCAGTGGATCCAGGACTAAGGACAAAACAAAAGTGCGCACAGTCCCCGATCTCAGATACAGAAGTCTTTCACAGTGGGTGTAGAAATCTGAGAAGCGAAGTAGGACTACAATAAGCGACGACGACAACAACAACGTTCTCGGTCTCAAATATAGTTCTATAACAGAAACAAACGACGACGACAACAATAGCGGTCCCCGATCTCAAATCTAGTTCTATAACAAAAACAAGTTATAGAACTATATGCGCCCTTGCTTATTTCCGCACACGTGGTCGAGCATTGCTGCGCAAACCCATCACAAGGAGCTGACCGCCTCCTATCCTCCGATCTTTCTCTTACGACCTCGTGTTTCTGCCCCTGTGGCCTAACTTGAGTCCTGGCTTCATGCCAGCTGCTCCTCAGGAGGTACTGCCACGGGCGGTTCCTCACGCTGGCCAGATCCTGCCGGCAGATTGGCTTCGGTTGCAATCAATCCCGACATGGGCTCCCATGTCTCCTGCGTCATGTCCTGGCCGGAAGCCTCCGTCGTCGTGGCTTCCTCAACATGTCGCTCTTCCTCCTTGAGGCCGTGATCCCCAGACACCTCAAAGTCCGCATCAGGGTGCTGTTCCTTCGACTTGCCCTTCCCCTCTTTCGGCTTTTCTCTCTGCAACGTCCCTTCGAGGTCAGTGAGCAGCCTCATGCGGATTCCCTTCGCACACCGCCTGTCGAGCTCCACGACAAGACAGTTCCTGTTCGCCATCACGCAAGCAACGGCCCCCGTACCGGCGCCCGAAAAGTCGTCCAAAACGGTGGCGCCTGGTGGAGAGAACTTTGTGACCAACCAGGAATATAATGCATAAGGTTTCTGGTACGGACAAAGCACCCTGTCATCAGCCGGGTGCACAAACTTTCGCGTGACTGCATCAAAAAGTTGGAAGTTGTGGCGGGGATCGGTGGGAGCGAAGTTGTAATGCGTCATCTCACGTTGGCCTGTCACATTGTAGTACCCCAGAACGCAGAACTCCGTCGCGCTGACAAGTCTCGGGCCACCGGGATTCGTTGTGTTCGGCTTGCACCACGTGACAAGCTCTTGACCAGCATTGCAGATCTTTGCAAACGCGGACCTCACTGAGGATAGCATGTCCACAGAGCAGAAAGCAGCGACTGTCCAGAGCGATGCGCTCGAAACCTCCTTGACATTCTCGAGCACAGCGACAATGTCACTCTCCGGGAATGACTTCGTGTCACGCGCGTGTCCTTTGTGCGCAAAGCCGTAGGGCAAATCGAAGATGGAAAGGGAAATCGGCACCTTGTCCTTTTGCAGCTGTGCCAAATGCAACATATCGCCTTGAATGACCTTGACCTGCCCTGAACACCCTTCGTACTTCACGTCAGTCCAGTCCGCGAAAGGGTCGTCCAGGGAATGCACCCGTAAGAAATTGTGACTCGCTCTTTGTGCATCTTTAATCCTCTTGTCTTCCGTCTTCCTCCACTCCTTCGCTCGTTCAATGTGATTTAGCAAAGCAGTGGGTTTAGCCCCTCGCCTCTCAAAACTCCCAATGAATGGCTCGAGAACCTCTTGGTGTGCAAAGGATACAACTCCTCTGCGGTTTTAAAGTCTTTGCATTTGACACCATCGCAGAAGGCCTTTGCAACGTAGCCAAACTTCTTCACGACCTTGAACTTCCTCTCCATCTCTTCCAGGGAGATCTGCTTGGACACAACTTCTGTCAAGATGGGGATGATAGCGTCATGCAGGATATTGCCCATCGTAATCCACGGTTGCGCAGGCATGTCAGCCGGGGCCGAAGCAACTTTGTTGTCCTTCAATTTTAGGCGAGGATTGAAG
The DNA here is from genome assembly GCA_003427395.1 of Chara braunii. Taxonomy (NCBI): domain Eukaryota; kingdom Viridiplantae; phylum Streptophyta; class Charophyceae; order Charales; family Characeae; genus Chara; species Chara braunii. The sequence continues at coordinate 404,581 of BFEA01000618.1, read as the reverse complement.
AACGCCATCTCTTGCTGCTTTGCGACAGCCCTGTCCAGCTTTCTCGCCCCGTGTTTTTTCTTGCCACCCTCCGACTCGCTGGACTCTGGAGCGACGTCTGGGTGGATCTGACTTTTCGCAAGAGGCTTGAGTTTCTGGTTCTTGACCTCCCCCTTCTGCCACATCTCAAAAATTCGCAGTTGCAGGTCCCGGATCTCTTTGGGACGCATCGCGATCTGCAATAACGGGTCATTATTCTACAGCTTCTTGGTAGAACACGGTATGCCGAACTCCCTCAGGCAGGCCAACTTCACCTCAGCGTTCTTTACAGACCCCATTCTCTCGAAGATGTTACCCCAACATTTCATCTTCTCGATGAAGTTCAAATCTCTGTGGTAGCCAACTGCCGAATTGTGTTTGTGACCCACCTGCCTCGCTTCTTCCGTAGTCAGGCCCGCATAGACATAGCACACATTCCATTTGTAATCCTCCTTGTCAGGGTAGATCTTCTGCAGGCGCTCCCTCGCCTCCCGGCAATGTCCACCTCCAAGAACATATATGGTGTAGCCACCTTTGCGCAACCGGGCCAGATCCACGTCCTTCTTATCTTTCACCTCCAACGGATCGACGACACCAACAAAGGGAAGATGATCTCCAGTCGGGCAAGTAATCATCGAATCCATGATTGTGGAAACGTGGTCCTCTTCGGGCTCCCGAATCTCGAGTGGCCTGTTTCCCGTTCCATCGTCCGACGGTCGTCGCAGACACGACATGGGCAGGTAAAAAGGCTCTTGGGAAATTTTCTTCTCCTTTAAACTCTCCAGCTCGTTCCAGGCCCGTGTCAGCTCGTCGTTGAGTTCGCCGGGAACAAGACCTCGAGGAACTTGAAGCTCGTCTTGCGGAGTTTTGCCTTTCCCTTTCGAAGACGCCGCAGCTTTCGGCGCAGGTACTTTCTTTTTCGGAGYTTTYGGCTTCGYACCCAGCTCGTCTTGCRGAGCTTTGCCTTTCMTTTTCGAAGACGCCGCAGCTTTCTCYGCAAKTACTTTCTTTTTCGGAGCTTYMGGCTTCGTACCCGAACCTTTCTCCAGARCTGYCGAGGACTCGACACACRTMTGCGGGGAGACTACAACTGGAGGAGGCGTTCTCCGCTTGCCTTGCTTCGTTTTCGACGGGCCAAGGGTCGACGTCGGCTTAGCGATCGGGTACCTGAACGGAAGAAGCCTGGTCTTAAGACGTGGATCCAAGTATTCACCGAGCTCTCCAATGAAAACCTGCACGAACAAAAAAACGGGCATTGTGGCATGTCAGGACTGCTCAGTGGTTATAGGACTATAACAGTTTAGGGCTGCAGCAAGAACACTCTGCACAAGCAACAGACCGGGACAGGATCTCAGAGATTACAGAACTACAATCACTTAGCAGAAACAGTACTGCTCAGTGGTTATAGGACTATAAGAGTTCGGGGCTGCAGCAAGAACACTCAGAACAAGCAAAGGACTGGGACAACCTCTCAGCGATTGTCGAACTGAAACCGCTTAGCAGAAACAGTACTGCTCAGTGGGTATAGGACTATAACAGTTCAGGGCTGCAGCAAGAACACTCAGAACAGACCGGGACAGCCTCTCAGAGATTGTACAATTGAAACCGTTCTGGCATGTCAGGACTGCTCAGTGGTTATAAGACTTTAACATTTCAGGGCTGCAGCAAGAACACTCAGCACAAAGAACAGACCGGGACAGCCTCTCAGAGATTGTAGAACTGAAACCATTGTGGCATGTAAGGACTACTCAGTGGTTATAGGACTATATTAGTTTAGGGCTGCAGCAAGAACACTCAGCACAAGCAACAGACCGGGACAGGATCTCAGAGATTACAAAACTA
>BFEA01000618.1:388010-401966 GCA_003427395.1 Chara braunii | reverse complement strand
CACTCAGCACAAGGAACAGACCGGGACAATCTCTCAGAGATTGTAGAACTGAAACCATTATGGCATGTCAGGACTGCTCAGTGGTTATAGGACTACAACATTTCAGGGGTGCAGCAAGAACACTCAAAAGAGACCAGGACAGCCTCTCGGAGATTGTAGAACTGAAACCATTGTGGCATGTCAGGACTGCTCACTGGTTATAGGACTATAACATTTCAGGGCTGCAGCGAGAACACTGAGCACAAGCAACAGACCGGGACAAGCTCTCAGAGATAACAGTTCAGGGCTGCAGCAAGAACACTCACAACAAGCAACAAAGACACGGAGACACAGAGACAGACAGACAGACAGACACTGAGACACTGAGACATACAGACATACAGACAGACAGACAGGCAGACACAAACAGACAGACAGACAGATAGACAGACAGAAACACAGAGACAAACAGACATACAGATAGACACAGAGACAAACAGAGACACAAAGACACATAGACACAGACACAGACACAGACAGACAGACAGAGACATACACACCGACAGACGGTTAGACAGATTCAGACAGAGACAAACAGACAAACAGACAGACAGGCAGACACAGACAGACAGACAGACTGGCTGACAGACGGAGACACAGAGACACAGAGACACAGAGACACAGAGACAAACAAACAGACAGAGAGACACACAGACATACAGATAGACAGAGGACAGAGACTAACACACCGACATACATACAGACAGACAGACAGACAGACAGACAGAGACAAACAGATATACGGAGACAAAGAGACAGGCAGAGACACAGAGACACAGAGACAGTCAGACAGGCAGAGACATACACACCGACAGACAGACAGATAGACAGATAGACAGACAAACACACCGACATACAGACACACAGACAGATAGACAGGCAGACACAGACAGACAGACAGAGGACAGAGACATACACACCGACATACAGACAGACAGACAGACAGACAGATAGACAGACAAACATACGGAGACAAAGAGACAGGCAGAGACACAGAGACACACAGACACAGAGACATACAGACATACAGATGGACAAAGACATACACACCGACATACATACATACATACATACATACATACATACATACATACATACAGACAGACAAACAGACAGACAAACACACCGACATACAGACACACAGACTCGGACGGCATCGACGTCGGAGGGCTCCGAACGTCTCGGAACGAGCTGGCGGTGGTGCTTCCTGAGCTCGTACCTTTCCAGCGCCCCTAATGAAACTGCTCCCAACTCTCTACCCTCACTCTCCCATCTCTCTTCCCTACCTTCTGGCAGTCTGACCTTTGCCCCCGTCTCTCCTTTCGTCTGGAATCACTCGTTGTTCCCCTCCTCGATCGAAGACAGTGGGAACTGTGGTGCGAGCACTTCGTCGATCTTTCCGTGTGTCTGGTCGGGCTGCGCCTGACGTGGAGGAGGACATAGAGCACCGCGCCTGGATCGAATACGTGGAGCTGTTGATCATCCAAGCTTGGAGGACGGAGGTGGAAGGAGACCTTCTCGGATTTCTATCCGGAGCGGTGCGGCCGGACCATCGACAGCTGATCGTACATGAGCTCACGATTCCCCTTGCGCAGCTGGTCGACGATCTCCATCTCGATATCGTTTCGCAGTGTGACGAAAACTCGGTCCCGCACGTCCTTTTACGAACTCTGACGCCCTACCTACAGTGGTCGGCCTGCCTCGAGGAGCAGGGAGGTAACAACAACCCACCATCGCAACGAGAATACCTGGACCCGCGGAGGATAATCGACCTCGCCTTCTTTCAGCCTCGAACGACCTCCGAAGACGAAGGGCTAACGCTAGAGGAGGAAGAAGAAGAGGACGTAGAGGAAGGCGACGAGGAGGAAGAAGAGGAAACTCCAGAAGAAGGAAGTTACAGTGAGCATAGCGAGGGAGAACAAAGCGAAGAAGAAGAAGAAGAAGAGGACGAGGAGCAAGAGGAGTCTGAGTGGGAAGACTTGGGCGAGGAGGCGGGCTATACACAGGCCCAGGAGGAAGATCCAGAGGCGGTGGCGCGGCGCAGAGAAGAGATCGTGGCCAGTAAGCAGCCGCTAGAGTACGCAAGTGGGACGAATCTGCCAATCTTGGATGATCCAACCAAGTATCCGGAGCCACCCAAGCCAGAGGATGGGGACTTTGCTGCCGAGACTTCGAGCGCACCGGCCCGACGTCGACGAAGCCGATCCCCCTCCCCCTCCACCTTCGCCCGTCCACCAGTTCGAGCTCGTACCGATGAGGGCATCGGGCTTCGTCCCCAGTCCTTATCCCGTCGTCCCCTTGACCACCTCACCCTCCGCCAGATCACCACCCGCATCACCTTCCCCCGCAATCCCTTTCCAATCGACACCTTCCGCTTTTTGTACGCCACTCGTTTTGCTGTCACGGTTCATCCCCATCCCTCTACCCAGTGTGCCACCCCTGACTTTTGTCTCCACGCCCTTCTCTTCAGTACCGCGTGGCGAGGCCACAACATCATCGAGGTTTACTACATGATCACGGGGACTATCCCCACATGCGAAAACCACGATCACTTCCGCACGGCACTCTTCCAAATTTTCACCACCCTCTACCCCGACTATCTCGCATCCCTTCCTCATATTGGTAATCGATTCCCTCGCTTTCATCGGATCGTCCGATATCAGGAGCTTCCTGTGACAGTAGCGGGAATGGAGAATTTCCTACCCCCGCTCCCGACTAACCCACCCCCTCGCCATGCCCCCATATATCGTCTTCCCTTTCCGCTTCCCCGGGCCGTTGGTCATTGATGCACGGTTGATTGGCGCATACCGCGACGATGACACGAATAATCCCCTCCTTGGATTGAAGAGAGCCCTTCTTGAGGAATGTTTAGGAGAGAGCCACGTTTGCCACACTGGATGACTTCCACAATCCTTCGCATTGTTGGTGGCAACGTAGAAAGCTTTGCGTGTCGATCAATTAGAGACATCAACACGTGTCATAGTGACAAGCAAGCAGGAGTTTGCTTAAGATTGGAACCCCCTGGGCGTCACATATGTCACGAACCAATTTTTGTTCCACGCGATTTTCTGCACGATGACAACGAGGGGTCCTAAGATGGGAAGGATGGGCCAATTACGGGAAATCGGGATTGAGGGGAAATTGCATCGGTGTCCTCGTTTCTTCGTCTTTTTGCGTCGCTTCTTTTCAGATGGTTGGGTTCAGGGTTGGGCAAGTCCTGGGATGATCGGTTGGGTGGCGCGCCGATGTGCGCGCGAGTAATAATGGTTGATGTCGTCTCTTTTTTGTTCTGGCTGTTGGATTTTAGGCGCGAAGGTCGCGTGGGAATTTTGCTTCGTTCTTTTTGAATTTTCTTTTCCTTTTTGAATCTTGTCGAGCCTTGACGGCTCTCGGAACTTCGGATTTTCTTTTCGGAATTTGTGCTTCTTCTTTTGCATTAGCTAGGAATTTAGGAATTTAGGAATTTGGGATTTCTTTTGCGCGCAACGCCTTCTGCTTGTGCGCTTCTTTTTGCGGCTGCAACGGAGCTCTGATTAGCCGGCGCCCTTAATCTTGCAAGTAACTGTAATTTTGGGCGGGCGCCATCGTAACTGTATCTTCTTCTTGAGCTTCGTCTTTCCTACTCTCTCTTTCCCTTTTGTTGTGCCTAGTTAGCCCGCGGCCTGCATGCTCGGATCGATGCGTGGAGAGTGGCTACGTCCCCCACGCCGCGGTCTGGCCATGCAGGACGTAGGCGCTCCCTCTCCTAATCTCCTTTCTAAGCCCTTGCAATTGCGTGTTCTTCGTGCTTGCATGCACGCTATAAAGTCCAGCTGCGCAATTAGATAGCTCTCTTAAACAGTTCCTGGAAGCTCGGGGTAGCGTGATCAGTGAGGATTGACTCACGAGCGAAGTAAGAGGTGAGTTGAAGTGGGAGTCGGGCGACCCGACGAGCTGGTGCCGAATGCGCGGGGTTGACGCGTAGGGCTACGACGGACTGTAGCGCGCGGGCGAACCTGACGGGTGTAGGAGGACTAAGCGGGGTGACGACTTTGTGGGTTGGTGCGTGACGACGGACTGTCCTCATCGGAGAGAGAGAGAGAGAGGAAGAGAGAGCTGAGGTTGATGGACGTGGAATTGTAATTTTCTTTGTCTTTTTCCTTTTGTTTTGTATATAAGTTTTGATTCCGGCTCGAACGATTTGCTCTCATTTCCCTTCGGCATCCTTGTTTCAATTTTGGTCCTTGTGTGATCACTCATTCTGTCTCGGTCCTCCCTCTTTTGTGGATATGGGATGAACTAACTCGGATGGAATGATATGTTTGATGTCTTTGCCTAGTCATCCTCATTGTTTGTCACTTTGATCCGATGATGGTATGATGTTGTTGCGATGTCTGATATGTAAGGACACCTTGCATGCTCGGACATGATTGTTTGCGGGACCACTGAGTGATCAGATGATTGGGTAGTTGTCCGTGACACATGGCGATTAAGTTTTCACCTTGGCGTAAGCGCCAGCCGACAGGCCCAGATGCAAGCGACGCCTCGTGTGCATACGTGTAAGCGGGATCTGAATTGCGCGGCCTACACGTGTCCACGCACGGCGGTTCGCAATCATTGACGAACCTGGCACCTCCAGTATCGGATAGGCGGGGAATTTTCCTTCCTTCACGCACCTAAGCTGATAGGAATTTCTAACACCCCATCGGGAAATCCCTTTGTCAGTCAGATGCGTGCGGAAGACTTCCACTATGCCGCAATGACAAGATGACGTACACACGGGACTCAGAGTACTTCGAACCTTGGGTAAGAGAATATCTTAGGCAGAGACGCCCAGAATTTCCTTGCCTAACCGAGAACCGATTGTGCCAGTTTCGCTGTGCCGTAACCAGCGATCCAAGGTGCCCCGATTACCCAACTACGTATAATACGCAATACTTAATATCCCCCGGCTTTGTTGTTGTCACTACCAATTTCCCTCCCTTCCGTCTCCTCCTCCCGTATCACCAGCTCACGGTGGTACCATGGAATTCCATCGCCCCGTATTGGCCCCGCATGCCGTGCAGAAACTGCAGACGACACGGACCCTGCCGAACCCCTGGAACTACGGAGCCTAATTATAACGCGCGGCGACAGATGCCACGTGTCTGCGCCTGAAGGTCCGACTCATAGGAATCGCGACCCTCACGAACGGGCCTCTCCGGAACCACCGTCACTCAAACAGACGGATTGGGCGGCCCTTGATGCACCACGCATGCCATCTGCCTTATAGCCCTATTGCATCTATGCCCCTGGACCCTTGCCACAGGAGATCTCAGTTTCGACCTGGGACTCCACCCCCACTTTCCCAAAAATCCTTGGCACACCCCTTTTCGCACTTCCAGGCCCACATCCCACTCCGATCAGGAAGTCGCGCCGGGCGTGAGGTTGGGCGTCACATGGTCTCCCTCAGGGTGCTAGCAGTGTCTGCTGGTATCAGCACTGGTAGCACGTAAAAGTGAAAAAAAAAAAAAAAAAAGAAGGGAGTTAGAGCTGTAACTTCTGGTTTTTAAAAATGACATAATTTATGAGTATTGAACCCCCAGTGTGCTAGCAATGCCGCAGTGAGCATGCCAGCCAGCCGTTTTTGGATGCACCGGCCTGCACACACCCAGTTCCATTCATTCATGATGAAAAACTGTCAGAGGTCCACAGAAGGGTCTCAACGACTGCTGGTTTAAAGCCCTAATGCCCTGCACATGCCACACTGGTCCTATCGGAGGCTGAACATGTCAATCAAAGTTTGACATGGCTCGCATAATGTTTCATCGCCCGGCCCACCTGGGGATTCGCATAGCTTGGCATGCACAAAGCATGTAGGTAGGGCAGCAATGGTTTACCCAAGGCAAAAAGGAAGTGCCTGACCCTTGTTTTCCTCTGAAGAAAAAACAAATTCCTCATGGTGGCCAGCGAATCCTGAAAAATAATCTCATTGAGGCCCTAGTGACCCTAGTCTTTGAAAAGTGTATCACAATCCTGTGACCTGTGTGGATAGAGCAGTGAATATAGACACAAAAGACGTAAAGGTGAAAATAGTTGAAAATACTATTTCCCAGATTAGCAAATGTAATGCAGCAAAGGTTATTATATCCTAAGGACTGGACAATAACCTTGCAAGCCCTCCTTTGAAATACGCAGAAAAATGGAGAAAGGTTCCAAAAAAACTGAGGCACACATTGCAACCAAAATATTCCCCGCATAGGCAGCTGCCCCGCTGGACAACCTCAGTCCCAAATTGCACCTCCAGGGGCATGGTCCGCTGTTCCCAAATTGCACCTCCAGGGGCATGGTCCCACTAGCAACAGGATAGGATAGAAAAGAGTTTGTGTGGCAGTTGAGTGACCCAAATCCTGCCGTGCAGTACTGGTGATCCCACAGTCAGTATTTTACATGTATTACCCGAAAAAGTAAGGAGATCTTGGTTCCCCTCCTCCTCTCCTTAACATTGGGCATGCGGGTGCAAAGGAAGCTTCCCGCCAAGATCTTTTCAATCCGTTGGGGGAATGGCCAACCCCACTGGATAGAAGATTTTCAGTATTTTGCTTGCTGTTGTGCAATTATCTCATTGGGTGGAGCCCTCCTTCAATCACGGAGTACATGGAGGGTGTCAGGAGCACTGCTGACAGAAGTAACTGTTGAGTTTATTCCAGAAAATGTGGCAGTTACTTTCTGCACTGTTGTTGCAACCACCACCATCAGATCGTTTGTGATCTGATGGCTGGGAAGCACTCTGCCGTGATTTCAGGTGGGAGGTCGCTGTTTCTTTTTTTTTTCTTTGCTTTTCTCCTGTTTTCTCACCCCAGAAATTCGTAATGAACCTGTCAGCCCGCTGCCACTCAGTGTCACACTGGATCGGCCACACTCCTATCCGACTGCTAATGGGACCACACCCCGGATGTGCACACTGGGCTACAACAAACACAAAAAAAATGAAAAAAGCGGACATCGGGCGGAATTTAAAATGAGACGGATCCATATTGGGGCTCAATTATAAATGATCTTTTTTTGTTTTTTCTTTTTTTCTTTCCGACTAGCAATTATGGTTGACAGAGCCAGAATGCAAGGTGGAATAATCAGTCAGAACAAACAGGAGTGCGGCTGAGTAGGGAGGGTCTCAGCGGAACGGAGACAATCAGAACACTACGACACATGACCAGCAGAAATCACGCATCATCTTTAAACCACTAGTACATGGCGCCAGCCTTGCAGTCTGGAACTTGCCGCCACAAGAAAACGAGGCCGAAATGTCAAACGTTGGGCCTGCTGTTGATAACATCTATCGGCGGTCTCGTTTTTGTTTCGCGCCTCCAGAATTTGAGGTGTCAGGCCCATGGCCCAGGTGCCCATGTTCTGGCGGGTGGGGGTTGGGGAATGGGAGGTGCGTTTGCCTGCATGAACTAGGGATCAAGCATAGGAGATAGCACGGGGATCCAGGCCCCGGTCAACAAGGGGTTACTTGCTGAACGAAAGGGGAGAAGCAGAGCACTCAGGATCAGTTCCCCTCCTACCTTAGAAGTACCCACGGGACCTGTGGCTACTACCTCTTTCCCTATGCTATCATGCAGGCAATCAACTTAGGCTGCTGCGTAGTACCGCCTGACAAACTCTCTTCTTGCTAGGTACGCACTGCACCGTGCCCTTTTTTTTTTTTTTTTTTTTTTTTTTTTGGGTTGGAAACGGCCCCATGGGACAGCTTGAGATGCTGGTAGGAGCAGTCGCCTCAAGCTATCCTGGGGTGGCTCCATGTATTGGTGGGGAGCAGCACCTGCTGAGAAGCGGGCTCAGCGTCCCTTGTTACAACTATTCAATATAGAATCCACATCAAAGCCAATTGGACCCTGAAGGGGGAGTGTCTGTGATGTCCAACCACAGGCCGGTACTGATGTGCATACTGAGATGCCTAACATTGTTGTCCTACCTTCCCCCCTTTATCTTATTAACTGAAACTGATCATCTTCATTTTTGTAGTAAAAAGTCCCTCAGCTCCTAACCACGAGACCTTTTTTTTTTTTCTTTTTTTTTTTAACCCGTGGTATCCGATAGGAGTGATGATAGGAGCATACACTCCTGCCTGACACACTGGGGGCTCCAGTCTATTGGTGGGGAGCTGCACCTGCTGGAAAACGGGTCCAGCGTCCCTTGAGATGTAACACAAAGCTAATAGACAAACACTTGCTGGGAACCGGGCCCAGCGTCCCCTGTACCTCTTCACCCTCAATAGAGTGGCGCCAGATTTCACTAACTAGTGCCTCTGATGATAGTGCTGTCTCGCCTGCGATTTGTGTTTGTATTGTCCCCCATCTAAACCATCGAAATGAAACCCATTGTGAGAAAAGCATCAAGACAATTCCCCCTCCAGGCGTCCCACAGTCAAACTCATCGAGCCATGATTCTAACAACAGTTACTGTCCTATTCAACTCACATGTTATCGCCTATTCCAAACCAAGAGGTGGGGACTAACACACTTGAGGGGGGTGGGAATGAGTCAGGACATTCTGAGAGGGGTCTCAAGGGAATTGAGGGATCAATCGAACACCAGTCTTCAAAAATGATCTTGTAATTCCTTTTGATGTCTCCTTCCTCATCCTCTGTAGCTCCTTTCCATACCACCTTCCCTATTTCCCCCCCCTGTTTCCCTCCAAGCCAGATCAAGTTGAACTGTTGTATTTGCTGGGAGATTTCCTTTTTGTTGGATAAAAACTGAATTTTCTCCTTTGTGAGTTCCCATTGGTGCAGGGTGCCAATCTGAATTTGTTCTTTGATGGTTTCCCTGAACTTTGGGCGATCCACCCTGGCTCCTTCCCACTCATAGATGCATCTTCTCCTCCAAATGGCCCATAAAATTGCCCTCCTACTAACAATAAACAAATTGTGAGTAAATTCATCAAAAGGAACGACGTTCCATGCTTCCAATAGAAGGGGTTGCCAGCCCCATGGCCACTGAGTCTTGGTCTCTAAGTTATTCCAAATTTTGTCCCACCATCTCGAAAGTCATACAGAGCCTGGGCACTGAAGGAATGTGTTCAATTGTTTCCGGAATCATTCTACTTGGATATTTACATAGTTTTTGCACTATGGCTGGGCTTTATTGTTCTTGTCTTGTGCAGTTTTATCTATCAACCAGTCATTAGTAGGGAGGCATCTGTGTTCAATCTGCCATTGTAAGGATGCAATTTTGGCTTATTTAAAGTTCTTGTTACGAAACCACTTAATGTGCTTTAGATCATTTATGTCCAAATGAAGATGCCTCATCCATCTGTTGGATACCCTATCCCTGAGGTTGATTGTAGGTCTCAACATTCTGTATGTTGATTTAACTGATAGGGTATGGAGGGATCTGGTGTAATTCCTATTCCTATTCCCTTTGAGATGCGATCCCCATTTCCATGATGCGGGATCCATTGCTAAGTGTGAGATAGGAGTGTTGGGTCTGAAAGCTAACCATTCAGTTCTGGTCTGTAATACTCTAATCCTGAAGATTTGATGAGCAGTTACCCACCTGATATCATCCTCCGGATGGGGAATTACTTTGTTATATTCTTTAAGGATAAAGAGTTTGTTTTTTTTTTTTTTTTTTTTTTTTTTTTTTTTTCACTGCAAACCAGACTCAGCGTCCCTCCTATAATAATGACAACGAACCTGATGACCCTAATGATGCAAATAAGATGCTGACACTATACATGATTGTGATACTATTAAACTATATCATCTCTTCTGGCCCCCCAAACCTAGATTAAAACCTCTCCTTCCCTATACCAGACAAGAGATACTCAGAAACAATACTATCCTAACCAACATCTCACATTGTTGTACTCTTCTCACCGCCTAGAAGCCCCCCCCGATTCACCACTGAATTGCCTTCCTCCCTCGGCAACACCCAGATCTCTCTACAAGGCCTCACACTCCTGCGATCTGCAGGTTACAGGGCGACGCCCCAGCTCCGGCCAGCGTCATTCTGGCATCGGTGAACTAGGGGCACAGAAGAGAGCAACTTTGTTGACCTCAGTTCGGATTATACCATCTCTTAGCACCTATTCCCCAGCTAAGGACGAAGACGAAACGTTACTAGAATCCAAAAAAATAGAAGAAAGATGATACTAATGATGATGATGATGATGATGATGATGATGATGATGATGATGATTTATCAGTAGAGTACTACGCTACTCCTGGATCTTTAAAGACAGTCGTCTGTCTCCCAGGATGTGTGTAGCACTACATTGTGGATTGAAGACTTAGTAATTCGAACTTTTGAGAGTCTCCTCCCTTCCCCCCCCTACTCATTTCCCCCCTGTCCCTTCATTGCCTCCGCCGAAAACAGTCCTAAAATATAGGCCCAGTCTTTCGGCCCCAACTTGGAACAATCCCTCTCTTCCTCGCTATATTCCAAGAGACATTCAGTTCCCACCAAAAGAATGTCTTTGCAGACCCCTTGCCCTATTTTGCCCCCGCTAAGGCTATCTACCCCAACCTCAGAATAGAGCATCCCTCAACATCTGCACATACCCTCTTCAAGGCGCCAACTCCTTCCATGTGACACCCCTGCAGAGCACTGCTCCCCCCTCCTATAATGTCATACCACCAATTTCGACAGAACACTAATTGGTCAGCCGGGAAAGAAAAGCAACTCCCATAAAAAAAATGCGCACGCAGAATATTGATATCAAGTCATTTCATGAATACCCAATAAAAATAGAACTATGAATAAAACCAACCTTATAAAATCCACAGAGAAAATCAGTCCCACTGTAACGTTTTTTTAGGAAGTGAAGAGGAAAAAATTAATTAGTAAATAATGAAATAGGATTTTGGTATTAAGAATACCATACAGGAACGTACATTGACTAGAAATCTAGGTATTAAAAAATATCATCCAGATTGATTAAACAGGAAATATAAGATACCAGCATAGGAATAGATGGGAATAAGTCCAGATATTAATCAAGAAATTAATTAAAGTAATAGAAAAACGATATAAGCCAAGATTATGATTACGCATATAAGATAGAAACGACCTGAAGAAAAGACTGAATACCTAAATACTACTGTTAGAAAAAATGCGAAAAAATATGAGATAGATGTGACAACTTACCTAAGAGACGATTGTGGAAAAAATACCAATTACCAAATTGCCACAGTTAGCCTTACCTGATGATGATAATGATGATGATGATGACGATGATAACTTTAATGATGACGATAGCGCCTAAAGATGATGATGCTGATGAAGACAATGTCGATGAAGAAGACTTCAACAATGATGACAGTACCTCCTAAGGATGATGATGCTGATGAAGACCATGTCGATGATTACACCTCCCTGCAAATGCAAAATTTCTCATGACGGAGGAAGTGAAACGGCCAACCAGCAGACGATGAACTTCGTACAATGACCTCCCACTTAGTAACTCTCGTCAAGTCTCCTCCCACCCCATCGGACACACTCTGCTTTTCTTCTTCTTGCGCCACGCCGACCCCCTCCACCCAAATTAGCAAGATGAAGAGCGTGAGTGATCACTCCTGAAGCAAAGCTTCGAAAGAAAGTTTCACTCCCCTCCATATGGCATGCTGACCCGCAGCATCGCTCACATGAAGCACAAAGCGGAGAGATGGCACCAGTGGTGCTTTCAAAAGACAGGAAATAGTAAGTAAAGCGGTGTAAGCATATTGTTGTCATCCACTTTTCGTTTTCGCAACTCCTGAAGATTTAGCCCATTCGCCGACAGTCAACGCCTACTCCATTCCTATCAAGCGTTGCCGCCTCGTCAATGCTGATATGTCCGCGCGACGAAGCTCGCGCTAGCATACCACGCGTGCATCCTTGGCATCTCACGCACTCCCACCAGCCACAGTAGCAAGCAACACGAGATGCCTGCACCCATTCAGCCAACAATGCGTGCTTGAGCCGCCATGGAAACTCACCCAACCTGCCAGCACCACACCTTGCACGCCAACCACGACCGCGCGCACGCCCGGAAGCGAGCGCCCAAATCAGCATCAGCACTCGCGACGCGCGCGCACGTGCACCTGATACTTCCATGGAAATAGCGCTAACGCGCGCTTCAGGGATCATGGAAATTCAATACTGTGGGCTAATGTTATGGGGATCATGGTTACCAAGAGCCGAAAAGTGGGGGTCCCCGTTAATGTTGACGTCGACATGACCCACCTCAGGCTTTTCTTCGCACCCCTAAATTAATTTGACTCTTAAGTGAGAATCCGACTCCCTTCATAATTTTTGGACCCCTGTAGCGGTGGGTCCTAAACACCAGGGTATTCTTGGCACCCCGAAATTAATTTGACCCCTTGAAAGTTGAAATCCACCCCCTTTATAATTTTTGGATCCCTTTAGCGGTGGGTCCTAAACACCAGGGCATTCTTGGCACCCCGAAATTAATTTGACCCCCCTTAAGTTGAAATTCGACCCCCTTTATAATTTTTGGACCCCTATAGCGGTGGGTCCTAACCGCCAGGATATTCTTGGCACCCCGAAATTAGTTTGACCCCCCTTAAGTTGAAATCCGACCCCCTTTATAATTTTTGGACCCCTAAAGCGGTGGGTCCTAACCCCCAAGCTTTTCTTCATTCCCAGAAATTAATTTGACCTCCCTTAACTAAAAATCCGACCCCCTTTATAATTTTTGGACCCCTATAGCGGTGGGTCCTAACCGCCAGGGTATTCTTGGCATCCCGAAATTAATTTGACCCTTCATAAGTTGAATTCCGACCCCCTTTATAATTTTTGGACCCCTATAGCGGTGGGTCCTAACCACCAAGGTATTCTTGGCACCCCAAAATTAGTTTGACCCCCCTTAAGTTGAAATCCGACCCCCTATATAATTTTTGGACCCCTAGAGCGGTGGGTCCTAACCCCCTGGCTATTCTTCGTACCCCGAAACAAAATGGACCCCCCTTAAGTGAGAATCGAACCCCCGTTATAATTTATGGACCCCTAAAGCGGTGGGTCCTAACCTCAGGCTTTTCTTCGCGCCCCAAAATTAATTGGACCCCCTTTAAGTGAGAATCCGACCCCCTTTATAATTTTTGGACCCCTATAGCGGTGAGTCCTAACCGCCAGGGTATTCTTCGCACCCCGAAATTAATTTGATCCCCCTTAAGTTGAAATCCGAACCCCTTTATAATTTTTGGACCCCTATAGCGGTGGGTCCTAACCGCTAGGGAATTCTTGGCACCCCGAAATTAATTTGACCCCCCTTAAGTTCAAATCCGACCCCCTTTATAATTTTTGGACCCCTATAGCGGTGGATTCTAACCGCCAGGGTATTCTTCGCACCCCGAAATCAAGTTGACCCCCCTTAAGTCGAAATCCGATCCCCTTTATAATTTTTAGACCGCTAAAGCGGTGGGTCCTAACCCTCAGGCTTTTCTTCGCACCCCTAAATTAATTTGACCTCTCTTAAGTGATAATCCGACCCCCTTAATAATTTTTTGACCCCTGTAGCGGTGGGTCCTAACCGCGAGGGTATTCTTGACACCCCGAAATTAATTTGACCCCCCTGAAGTAGAAATCCGACCACCTTTATAATTTTTGGACCCCTTTCGCGATGGGTCCTAACAACCAGGGTATTCTAGGCACCCCGAAACTAATTTGAACCCCCATAAGTTCAAATCCGACCCCCTTTATAATTTCTGGACCCATATAGCGGTGGGTCCTAACCGCCAAGGTATTTTTGGCACCCCGAAATTAGTTTGACCCCCCTTAAGTTGAAATCCGACCCCCTTTATAATTTTTGGACCCCTAAAGCGGTGGGTCCTAACCGCCAGGGTTTTCTTCGCTCCCCAAAATTAATTGTACCCCCTTTAAGTGAGAATCTGACCCCCTTTATAATTTTTGGACCCCTATAGCGGTGGTACCTAACCGCCAGGGTATTCTAGGC
>BFEA01000618.1:367132-377325 GCA_003427395.1 Chara braunii | reverse complement strand
GTGGATCCTGACCGCCAGGGTATTCTTGGCACCCCGAAATTAATTTGACCCCCCTTAAGTTAAAATCCGACCCCCTTTATAATTTTTGGACCCCTTTAGCGGTGGGTGTTAACCGCCAGGGTATTCTTGGCACCCCGAAATTAATTTGACTCCCCTTAAGTTGAAATTCCACCCCCTTTATAAATTCTGGACCCATTTAGCAGTGAGTCCTAACCCCAAGGCTTTTCTTCACACCCCGAAATCAATTGGAGTGAGAATTCAACCCCCTTTATAATCTTTGGACCCCTAGAGCGGTGATTCTAACCGCCAGGGCATTCTTGGCACCCCGAAATTAATTTGACCTTATTAAGTTCAAATCCGACCCCCTTTATATTTATTGGACCCCTTTAGCGATGGGTCCTAACCGCCAGGGCATTCTTGCACCCCGAAATAATTTGACCTTTCTTAAGTGAAAATCTGACCCCCTTTATAATTTTTTGGACCCCTTTAGCGGTGGGTGTTAACCGCCAGGGAATTCTTGGCACCCCAAAATTAATTTGACCCACCTTAAGTGAGAATCAGACCCCCTTTTTAATTTTTGGACCCCTTTAGCGGTGGGTCCTAACGGCCAGGGCATTCTTGGCACCCCGAAATTAATTTGACCCCCCTTAAATGAGAATCCGACCCTTTTTATAATTTTTGGACCCCCATAGCGGTGGGTCCTCACCGCCACGGTATTCTTGGCACCCCGAAATTAATTTGACCCCCCTTAAGTTGAAATTGAACCTACTTTATAATTTTTGAACCCCTTTAACGGTGGGTGCGATTCTTGGCACCCGGAAATTAATTTGACTCCCCTTAAGTAGAAATCCCACCCCCTTTATAATTTTCGGACCCCTGTAGCGGTACGTCCTTACCCCCAGGCTTATTTTCGCACTTCGAAATTAATTGGAGTGAGAATCCGACCCACTTTATAATCTTTGGATTCCTAGAGCAGTGGGTCCTCACCGCCAGGGCATTCTTGGCACCCCGAAATTAATTTGACCCCCTTAAGTGAAAATCCGACCCCCTTTGTAACTTTTCGACTTCTGTAGCGGTGGGTCCTAACTGCCAGGTTATTCTTGGCACCCCGGAATTAATTTGACCCCCCATAAGTTGAAATCTGACCCTCTTTATAATTTTTAAACCCCTTTCGCGGTGGGTCCTAACCGCCAGGGCATTCTTTGCACCCCAAAATTAATTTGACCTCCCTTAAGTGAAAATCCAATCCCCTTTTGAATTTTTGGACCCCTTTAGCGGTGGGTCCTAACGGCCAGGGCATTCTTAGCACCCCGAAATTAATTCCACCCCCCTTAAATTAGAATCCGACCCCCTTTATAATTTTTGGACCCCTAGAGCGGTGGGTCCTAACCGCCACGGTATTCTTGACCTAAAAATTAATTTGACCCCCCTTAAGTTGAAATCCGAGCGCCTTTATAATTTTTGGATCCCTAGAGTGGTGTGTCCTAACCCGTAGGCTATTTTTCGCACCCCGAAATTAATTTGACCCCCCTTAAGTTGGAATCCGACCCCCTTTATAATTTTTCGCCCGCTAAAGCGGTGTGTCCCAACCCCCAGGCTTTTCTTCGCACCCCGAAATTAATTTGACCTCCCTTAAGTGAGAATCCAACCCCCTTTATAATTTTTCGCCCCCTGTAGCGCTGGGTCCTAACTGCCAGGGTGTTCTTGGCACCCCGAAATTAATTTGATCCCCCTTAAGTTGAAATCCGACCGCCTTTATAATTTAACGACCCCTTCAGCGGTGGGTGTTAACCGCCAGGGTATTCTTGTCACCCTAAAATTAATTTGACCCCCCTTAAGTTGAAATCAGACCCCCTTTATAATTTTTTGACACGTTTAGCGGTGGGTGCTGACCGCCAGGGTATTCTTAGCACCCCAAAAGTAATTTGACCCCCCTTAAGTGAGAATCCGACCCTCTTTTTAATTTTTGGACCCCTGTAGCGGTGGGTTTAACCGCCTCGGTATTCTTGGTACCCCGAAATTAATTTGACCCCCCTTAAGTGAAAATCCGACACCCTTCGTAATTTTTGGACCCCTATAGCGGTGGGTTCTAACCACCACGGTATTCTTGGCATCCCGAAATTAATGTGACCCCCCTTAAGTTTAAATCCGACCCCGTTTATAATTTTTGGACTCCTTTACTGGTGGGTGCTAACCGCCAGGGTATTCTTGGCACCCCGAAATTAATGTGACCCCCCTTAAGTTGAAATCCGACCCCCTTTATAATTTTTGAACCCCTTTAGCATTGGGTCCTAGCCCCCAGGCTTTTCTTTGCACCCTGAAATTAATTGGACCCCCGTTAGGTGAGAATCTGTCCCCCTTTATAATCTTTGGACCCCTAGAGCGATGGGTCCTAACCGCCAGGGGATTTTTGGCGCCCCAAAATTAATTTGACCTCTGTTAAGTGAAAATCCGACCCCCTTTACAATTTTTGGACCCTTTTAGCGGTTCGTTCTAACCGCCAGGGCATTCTTGGCACCCCGAAATTAATTTGACCTATCTTAAGTAAAAATCTGACCCCCTTTATAATTTTTGGACCCCTATAGCAGCCGGTCCTGACCGCCAGGGTATTCTTGGCACCTCGAGATTCATTTCACCACCTTTAAGATGAAATCCGACCCCCTTTATAACTTTTGGACCCCTTTAGCGGTGGGTACTAACCACCAGGATATTTTTGGCACCCCGAAATTAATTTGTCTCTCCATAAGTTGAAATCACACCTCCTTTATAAATTTTGGACCCCTTTACCGGTGGGTCCTAACCCCCAGGCTTTTATTCACACCCCGAAATTAATTGGAGTGAGAATCCGACCCCCTTTGTAATATTTAGACCCCTAGAGCGGTGGGTCCTAGCCGCCAGGGCATTCTTGGCACCCCGAAATTAATTTCACCCCCCTTAATTGAAAATCCGACCCCCTTTATAAATTTTTAACCCCTGTAGCGGTGGATCCTAACCGCCAGGGTATTATTGGCACCCTGAAATTAATTTGACCCCCCTTAAGTTTAAATCTGACCCTCTTTATAATTTTTTGACTTCTCTGGCAGTGGGTACAAACCGCCAGGATATTCTTGGCACACCGAAATTAATTTGACTCCTTTTAAGTTGAAATCCCACCCCCTTTATAAATTTTGGACCCCTTTAGCGGTTGGTCCTAACCCCCAGGCTCTTATTCGCACCTCGAAATTAATTGGAGTAAGAATCCGACCCCGTTTATAATCTTTGGACCCCTAGAGCGGTGGGTCCTAGTCGCCTGGGCATTCTTGGCACCCCGAAATTAATTTCACCCCCCTTAAGTGAAAATCCCACCCCCTTAATAATTTGTGGACCCCTTTAGCGGTTGTGGACCCCTTTAGCGGTGGGTGCTAACCGCCAGGGTATTCTTGGCACCCTGAAATTAATTTGACTCCCCTTAAGTTGAAATCCCACCCCCTTAATAAGTTTTGGACCCTTTTAGCGGTACATCCTAGCCCCCAGGATTTTTTTCACACCCCAAAATTAATTGGATTGAGAATCCGACCCCCTTTATAGTCTTTGGACTCCTAGAGCGGTGGGTCCCAACCGCGAGAGTATTCTTGGCACCCCTAAATTCATTTGACCCCCCTTGAGTTGAAATCCGACCCCCTTTATAATTTTTGGACCCCTAGAGCGGTGAGTCCTAACCCCCAGGCTATTCTTCGCACCCTGAAATTGATTGGACCCCCCTTAAGTGAGAATCAGACCCCCTTAATAATTTTTGGACCCCTAGAGCGGTGGGTTCTAACCCCCAGGCTTTTCTTCGCGCCCCGAAATTAATTGGACCCCCTTTAATTGAGAATCCGACCCCCTTTATAATTTTTGGACCCCTATAGCGGTAGGTCCTAACCCCCAGGGTATTGTTGGCACCCCGAAATTAATTTTACCCCCCTTTAGTTGAAATCCGACCCCCTTTGTAATTTTTGGACCCCTTTAGCGGTGGGTGCTAACCGCCAGGGTATTCTTGGCACCCCGAAATATATTTGATCCCCCTTAAATTGAAATCCGACCATCTTTATAAATTTTGGTACCCTTTAGCGGTCCTAACAGCAACGCTTTTCTTCGCACCCCGAAATTAATTTGACCCCCTTTAAGTGAGAATCCGACCCCGTTTATAATTTTTGGACCCCTAGAGCGGTGGGTCCAGACCGCCAGGGTATTCTTGGCACCCCGAAATAAATTTGA
Organism: Chara braunii; assembly: GCA_003427395.1. Taxonomy (NCBI): domain Eukaryota; kingdom Viridiplantae; phylum Streptophyta; class Charophyceae; order Charales; family Characeae; genus Chara; species Chara braunii. The sequence goes on along the minus strand of BFEA01000618.1, from coordinate 373,089 downwards.
CCCCCCTTAAGTTGAAATCCGACCCCCTTTGTAATTTTTGGACTCCTTTAGCGGTGGGTGTTAACCACCAGGGTATTCTTGGCACCCCGAAATAAATTTAACCCCCCTTAAGTTAAAATCCGACCCCCTTTATAATTTTTGGACCCCTATAGCAGTGGGTCTTAACCGCAAGGGTATTTTTGGCACCCCGAAATTAGTTTGACCCCCCTTAAGTTGAAATCCGACCCCATTTATAATTTTTGGACCCCTACAGCGGTGAGTGCTAACCGCCTGGGTATTTTTGGCACCCATAAATTAGTTTGACCCCCATTAAGTTAAAATCTGACCCCCTTTATAATTTTTGGACCCCTAGAGCGGTGGGTTCTAACCCCTAGGGTATTTTTCGCACCCCGAAATTAATTTGACCCCCCTTAAGTTAGAATCCGACCCCCTTTATAATTTTTCGACCGCTAAAGCGGTGGATCCTAACCCCCAGGCTTTTCATCGCTCCCCGAAATTAATTTGACCTGCCTTAAGTGAGAATCCGACACCCCTATAATTTTTCGACCCCTGTAGCGGTGGGTCCTAACCGCCAGGGTATTCTTGGCACCCCGAAATTAATTTTACCCCCCTTAAGTTGAAATCCGACCGCCTTTATAATTTTAGGACCCCTTTAGCGATGGGTGTTAACCGCCAGGGTATTCTTGGCATCCCGAAATTAATTTGACCCCCCTCAAGTTGAAATCTGATCCTTTATAATGTTTTGACCCCTTTAGCGGTGGGTGCTAACCGCCAGGGTATTCTTGGCACCGTGAAAGTAATTTGACCCCCCTTAAATGAAAATCCGACCCCTTTTATAATTTTTGGACCCCTGTAGTGGTGGGTTTAACCGCCTGGGTATTCTTGGCACCCCTTAAGTGAAAATCCGATTCCCTTTGTAATTTTTGGACCTTTATAGCAGTGGGCCCCAACCACCAGGGTATTCTTGGCACCCCCAAATTAATGTGATTTCCCTTAAGCTTAAATTCGACCCCCTTTACAATTTTTGGACCCCTTTAGCGGTGGGTGCTAACCGCCAGGGCATTCTTGGCACCCCGAAATATATTTGATCGCCCTTCAGTTGAAATCCGACCACCTTTATAAATTTTGGACCCCTTTAGCGGTGGGTCCTAACGGCAACGCTTTTCTTCGCACCCCGAAATTAATTTGACCCCCTTTAAGTGAGAATCCGACCCCCTTTATAATTTTTGGACCCCTAGAGCGGTGGGTCCAGACTTTTCTTATCATTGATCGTACGGTCTTGTTTTATTTTCTTGATTTTGAGATTCTGTTTCGGAAAATTTTTTGGATACCTAAGCCTAAATCCGAATGGTTCCCTTAAATACACATGTCTTTGGAAAGAATTAGAGTGATTTTTGAATTTTCGATTGGAAGTCCAAGAGGTGGGTCTTGGTTTTGACTTTCTTGTTTCTGTGTAATAATCTGGAGGAATTTTTTTCTTAAAACTTCGGTTCAAATTGAGCATGCATGGAGTAGATGATTCTAATTTCTCGTTTTGGAAGGGGTGGTGGTTTTTCAGGTTTGCCCTTAGGAGACCGTCCCATATGGAGAGGGTTGGGATGGAGGCTGGGGGAACCACTATTCTGCGGGGACTGGCTTTTGGTGGGAACTGCTCTTTCTTGAGGGAGTGGTGGTTCGCTATGGGACTTGCCCTGAGCTGGGGTCAATAAGGGGAATGGGTCACCCCTTGACGGGGGCAGCTCATGGACAAGAGGGAAGTTTTTTTCTGATTAGTAGTTAGGGCAAATTTGTTTCTCTGCGCGATGGAGAGGTGCTGTCCTCTCTTTTCCCCTCTTCGTCGTGGAGAGAAGGGGTTACTGCGTTAGGGTTGTCCTTGGGGGACTTTTCCAACATGGAGAAGGTTGGAAGAGGGGTTGGGGGACCGTCGTTCTGCAGGGACAGGCTTTTGGTCCGAACTGCTTGGTCTTTAGGGAGCGATGGTCTGTTAGGGTGCTTGTCCTGAGTTGGGGTCATTGAGGAGAAGGGGGCTCCTCTCGACGGCTGCAGCTTAAGGATAGGAGGGCGGAGGATTTTGGTAAGAACGAGGGCAATGTTATTCTCTTCGCAACGGAGAGGTGTTGTCTTCTCCTTTCCCCTCTGTGTTGTGGAGAGAACGGGAGGGTAGTTCCAAAGTTTTTTCTTCTACTCCTTTCAGAAGTCGTCAGAAGTCGTTTTATAGCCAAAGCCGGGTAATGGCCCCGGCATCTCAATCGTTTTTCTTTTTGGAAAGAATTTAGATGGATTTTCTGAAATTTCGATTTGAATTTCTTATTTCATTTCTCAATTTCGGCTCAAAATGAGCATGCAGGGGAGTAGATGAGTCTAAATTCTCGTTTGGTAACGGGAGGTGGTTTTCAGTTTTTTCCTTAGGGGACCGTCCCATATGGAGAGGGTTGGGATGGAGGTTGGGGGAACCACTATTCTGCGGGGACTGGCTTTTGGTGGGAACTGCTCGTTCTTGAGGGAGTGGTGGTTCGCTAGGGGGCTTGTCCTGAGCTGGGGTCAATAAGGGGAACGGGTCGTCCCTTGACGGGGGCAGCTCTTGGACAAGAGGGAAGGTTTTTTCTGATTAGAAGGTAGGGCAAATTTGTTTCTCTGCACGATGGAGAGGTGCTACCCTCTCTTTTCCCCTCTTCGTCGTGGAGAGAAGGGGTCACCGYGGAGGGATGARGTGGTTTTAGGGTTGCCCTTGGGGGTCTTTTCCAACATGGAGAAGGTTGGAAGGGGGGTTGGGGGACCGTTGTTCTGCAGGAACAGGCTTTTGGTGGGAACTGTTTGTTCTTTAGGGAGCGGTGGTCTGTTAGGGGGCTTGTCCTGARTTGGGGTCACTGAGGAGAAGGGGGCTCCTCTCGACGGGGGCAGCTCAAGGACAGSAGGGCGARGGATTTTGGAAAGATMGAGGGCAATGCTAATTCTCTTCACAGCGGAGAGGTGCTGTCTTCTCCTTTCCCCTCTGTGTTGGGGAGAGAACGGGAGGGTAGTTCTAAAGTTTTTCTTCTACTCCTTTCAGAAATCGTCAGAAACCGTTGGGGGGTCTCTGAGTTGTTTTTCTTGAAATTTTGCCTCTTTATGAAGTTTTCTACAGTAATTTTCTGAGTAGATCAACACTTCTTAGCCAAAAAAAGCAGCTCCAATTTCTCTGAGCCAAAGCCGGGTAATGGCCCAGGTATCTTAATTTTCAAAATTCCATTCTTAGGCTAATTGGATTTTCTAGTAGGTTCCTAGTCTCATTTTCACGAAATTTTCTGACGAGTTTTCTGAACGTACTCGTTATGGGACGCTCGGCCCGGTTCCCAGTTTGTGGCAATTTGTGAGAAAATGGTTGTATCTATGGGACGCTGGACCCGGTTTCCAGCAGGTGCTGCTCCCCACCAATAGATGGAGCTTAAAGGCTTTAAAAAAAAAAAAAAAAAAAAAAAAAAAAGACATGTAGTTGTGATGGTAGATATCTGCAGTGCTCAACTACCACGTTCTAGAGTTAGGGAGGTGGAGGTTATGGTGTTGCTTGATTGATTTGCCTACCTAACAGCCTACATTGAGTCTAAATTTAGTGGTAGTATACACAAATCTCATATGTACTCCTGAGGGATTTGGAGACAGATCTCTCCACTCTCCTAAACAAGAGTCCTTTTCTGTTCCTACGTTGGGGTCTTGTGTATTGGAGCATTTGTAGTGTTGGACCCACTTGGGTCATGACATGTTGTGGCTGCTGTAACCATTTCCTACCCCTGCCGGAACCTTTGTCCTTTGTCTGTCTTGAAGCCAGGGTTCCATTCGTCGCTTGTCACCTTCTTGGAGTCTTGTGTTTGGAGCATTTGTAGTACGGGACCCACTTGGGCCGTGACATATTGTGGCTGCTAGAACCATTTGCTGCCCCTGCCCCAGCTATCATCTTTAAATTTGTCTGTCTTGAAGCCAGGGTTCCTTCGTCTTTGGTCACCTTCTTGCCAGTGTCCATCATCCTGACTCGTTCCGTCCCCCTCTCCCATGGGGAGATTCCTGTTTCTTTTTTTGACCTGAGTCACAGTCACTGATGATGTCCTGGGACGGATGTGGTGAGGGAGACCCAGGGGGGGGTTGAGGAGGAGGAGGGGGGATTGCCGGCCGAGGGTGGCCAGAGAGGACCTCAGTGTGACCAGCACTCAGGACCATCACCCTACCAGTATCGACGGAAAGTTGGACGTCGTGCTGGTTCTTGTAATAGGGATGCTGGACTCAACTTCCAGGTGGTGTAGGTGCCCACCAATAGATTGGAGCCATCTGAATTTGGGATGCCTACTATTGGAGGCTTTGGAGGACGCGTATACCACCTCCAACAGTCAGCCCCTCGCTGATGTTTTGTTCGTAGAAAAAATGAAAGAAATAACAGCGGACGCGGCATGTTTCGAAACACCTAAGAGCAAACAAAATTCTCGGCCGCAAAGAAACCACGTGCCAACTCGAAATGAGCACTTTTCGGTCCAAAAATATCCGTTGGGCATGGGGAAACTACGTGGGAGTCACAAAAATGAGTTATAATTGCACTATGGGCCAAGATACAGTTTCAAAGTGCAGTTCGGGCAATGCATACAACCCAGCTTTCTGGCCAGGTAGGGTGCCCGAAGTGCAATTGCAAACTGTATCTTGCCCCATAGTGCAATTATAACTCGTTTTTGTGACTCTACTGAAGTTACCCCTGTTTGTTTTTTCCCCTCTGACACCACGGCCGACCCCTGTAAATATGACATCCGGTCTCATATCACCGCCGTCGGTAATTCTGTTGCCTTTTCAAACTCGGCACGGTTTTCTTTTCCGACGCATGTTTTTTTTGCCGATGCGATACTCAAAGGTCACATGAACGTACTTACCCCAAAATAAAAACACGATGTGTTGGGGCTGATTGGAAAGAGGGGCCCAGTGCCAAAGATCCATATGAGCACTCCTGTTGAGGCCAGGAGAGCAAAGGCACTGCTCCTGCGAGACAACTTTCGTATGTAGACATTTACATCAGAACCCGGAACCATTGCTTGCGAACTAAAAAGTCAAGGGCCTAACTGCAGCGGACCAGGCTTAAAACCGGATGAAGAAAAAAAAAAAGGGGGTAAATCAGTGGAGGAAGGCAAAACACTTATTCCTAGCATGCTTTCGCCGAACATATTGATCAAATGTGGGCCCCAGTTTATGGCATTAATTTGCCCCGATAAGGGGATAAACCAGAGAACATTCTCCCACCTCCCTCCTCACCTTATGCGCAAATAAACCTAGTGGAGGAAGGCAAAATACTTATTCGTAGCATGCTTGCGCCGAACGTATTGATCAAATGTGGGCCCCAGCTTATGGCATTAATCCGCCCCGATTGGCAGTAGTGTTTCTCCCCACATAGAATGGAGACATCATTAAACCACCACTGCGCTTCCCAGCATTTTTCTCACCAACGCGGCTGCATTTCGGGGGTTGGCAGCCAGAGCAGTTATCACACGAAGTTGGTGGCAGAGAGATTGACTCAGTAAGGTACCTTCTGAACAAGGGACGCTGGGCCCGGTTTCCAGCAGGTTCAGCTCCCCACCAATAGAATGGAGCCAACGGTACCACAGAAGGATGCTTATATCACCCCCTTGGTGGCACCCCCCCGAAGATGTTCCAAAAAAAAGCTAGTGGCAGAGTCAGGCAGACATAATGAAGTGCTCATAGGAAAAAAGGACAACGAGCGATCATGCTTGGCGACCGAAGTGCCCGTGCGACAAGGCTCGCTCGATAGTGCTTCAATTAGGGCTGGGAGAGGTTTGTCATGGCCTAGCGCTGGTGTCTGCAACCGCTGTCCCGTAAACCCGAGAGGGCCAAACAAGTGCCCCCGTAGATGAGGAAGCAGAGGTTACGCTAAGGAAGACTGAAAGGTGAGGTAGGTAGGGGTGGGTCCTGTAAGCAACCACAAAAAAAAA
>BFEA01000618.1:355500-366247 GCA_003427395.1 Chara braunii | reverse complement strand
TTGCCTATCTGAACTACGATGACGTTCATGTTGCCATGACGTGTTTTACCTGCCTATTTTGAACTAAAAGTGTGACTCCGGAGCAGTTTCCTCAAAAAAAAAACACCCGAAAAAAGGAAAATCAAACGTTCATGCTGAGATGCCAACCAAAAAAAAAGGAAAGGACGAGGAAGCAAAAGGGGTAAAAATTTTAAAAAAGCATTCTATGATTCTATCTTTTTTTTTTCTTTTTTTTTTTGTGAAAGGGCAGCCAGTGTGGTATGATCCAGGCACTCCGGCCTCCGGCCTGGTTCATACGACGGCTGCTTTTGCATTATATCAAAATGGGTCCGGCGTCCCTCACATCATAGAAAAGAATGCAGGGTAACTTGCTCTATCTCAGGGCATACTCACACAAGGAATTTTTCAACTGACTTAGGGGCTCGTTAGACACTCCTCGGCGCGTCCTCGGGCCCCGAGGACGAATCCTCAGAATTTCTTAACTTTTTTGAGTTGTCGTTCCACCGGTCCTCGGAGAAGCGCTCCGAGGACGAATCCTCGGGGCGGGGCCCGTTTCATAATATTACACACGGCCGCGAGAGGGTTTGTCCGGCCTCCAGTTCGGGATGTCCGTGACAAGGGTTCATGGTCCAGGAGGTGCATGGTGGCGTCGCTTCATGGGCCCTGGAAGTGGACGTCCCCAATGCAGGAAACAGCGGTTTCGAAATTCGAAATCCGAATTTCCACTCGTGCATGATAGTGGGCGCTCTGGAACTAGAAGTCGTATGTATAGTATCTATATACGCCCCAAACACGGCCCGCGAAAGACGAGTTTTTTTCAACAAAATAGCAACAATCCCCTTCCCGGACATCCCCCTAATACTAGTAGGGGATTTTAACGCGGCGCCCGACAGGTGGCTGGACAGGTGGAAAATCCCCCAAACCGCTGCCCACAACGCAGAGGAGGATGAGCGTATGCTGAAAGAGTTGTGCACCCCCCTATCCCTCTTTGACACATTCAGGCGAAGCCACCCCAAAGACARAACGTTWACCTRCATCCAGAACAAGGACYACACCAGGCTGTCCAAGTCACGGATCGATTTGATCCTGGCATCAGAAGAATTAGGTGGTGGGCTCTCACTGACGGCAATACTCCCGTCCAGCCCATTTCCTGGCCTGGATCACAGGATGTGTATGGCGGTCTGGACATTTCGCAAACGGCCGGACCGAGGGGCCAGCTACTACAAACTAAATACCTCTCTACTCAAAACCAAATCCTTCAAGCAATACCTCCAACAAGCCTGGGAATTTTGGCGAGACCACCGCCCCCAACATGAATCACAGATCAACTGGTTCAATAATGGCCTATTCTTCTTGGCAAGGAAGTGCAACGACCACTCCAAACATCTAGCCACTCAGAGACACCTCCAGGAAGTCACAATCATGCAAGACTTCGTAAGTGCAGAACAAGAGCAGAATTTGGCACACTCGCAAGGGCAGGATCAGCGGATCACCGACCTACAAACCCGCATTCGAAATTTAAAAGACCAACTTTTTCAACATGCACAATATAGATGGCAAAGGGCCCAAATAAGGGTCAGGCTATCCAAATTCTCCACGGAAGGAGTAATGAACTCTCTTTTTTTTGGCTTGGCTAGAGTACGCTGCCAACAAACCGTGATAGAGGCTCTATACGAACCGAACGCCAGGGACTCGGACCCGGCCGTATCCACAACCCGCTGTACAAAGATAACCTACGATTTCTACAAGGAGCTCTTCTCCTCACACCTTGACAAGTCAGATCCCCCACATCATAACCGACTCGTCCAGGAATTCTTGGAACCACTTAACAAGACATTAGCGACTGAACAACGGGAAGCACTAGAAACCCCGCTCTCCAAAGACGAGAGCGGGGAGTCTGCCCTCCAATGGTCCGCCCCCCTACAAATGAAGGAGGATAAGTTCCCCGGGATAGACGGCTTCCCCAAAGAGGTTTGGGAAGCCATCTGGGAGTTCATGAGCCAGGACATTATGGACTTCTATAACGAAGTCTGGCTCACAGGGGAGATGAGAGAAAGAGTGGGGCAGGGGATACTGACTCTCCTGTATAAAAAAGGAGACAAAATGGATATAAGAAATTATCGACCCATAACACTGCTTACGGTTGTCTACAAAATGTTGTCCAAGGCCCTGACCAACCGAATGATCCCAGTAATGGAGGATATCATTCATCCGGATCAAACCGGTTTCATGCAGAACAGGAACATACAAGAGAATATTTTGCTAATACATGAAATCCTCCAACTCACGAAACACTCACGCCAGAATGCAGCCCTCATCTTTATCGATTTTGAAAAGGCCTATGATCATGTGGACGGGACGTTCTTAGACAATTGCCTCGAAAAGATGAACTTTGGGCATGGCTTCAGACGATGGATACAAATCTTGCACCAAAACGCCACCACATGCGTCCAAGTCAACTAGAACGATCAGTCAGACAAGGGGACCCTATCGCCCCTTTCCTGTTCCTGGTCATAATGGAAGCACTGGCAGCCAATCTTCGGGCAAACAGAAACATCACCAAACTACGAGTTACACGCATCCCGGAGGAGGCGCTCCCGGTGTGTTCCATCTTTGCAGACGATCTAACAATCATTGCAGAGGCCACATAACAAAACATGGAGGAAATCCAATATATGATGGAGAGATTTGCTAAGGTTTCCGACACGTCGGTCAACTGGGGCTCCAAAACCCAGGGTTGGTGGATCCACTATCAGGGGGGACGCCCCCCGAAGGCTCCACGTATAGCTTGGGTGCCACTGGAGGCACTAGTAAGGGTCCTGGGAGTCTCCATAACCGCAGAAGGGAGACCGCTTACTAATGATGAATGGATCAGCACCCCGACATGGCACAAATTAAATACTTGGAAAAACAAACATACATCACTCTTTGGTCGGGCCTTAGTTCTCAATAACGTTGTCTTCGCATCGCTATGGTACAAGTCCTTGCTATGACCTTTAAGCAAAGATGCCTTGAGGGCCTTAAGGCAAAAGGCTGCAGCCTTTCTGTGGAGGGGAGATGGAGAGCAAGCTAATGTGATCAGCCGAGTGGCCTAGGACTCCATTATCCAGCCAAAGGTGGGAGGAGGCTTAGGGGTTCTAGACCCGGCTACGCAGGTGAAAGCCCTACGAATCAAATGGATTAAGAAACTCATCTTTGCCCCCCAAAGCCCATGGTGTGCCTTAGTCCTGGAGCATCTTGCACGACTAGCCCCAACCACCCCCCGGACAATCCACCCACTCACTTGGTTAGAAGACCGTTTTTGGACAATCCCGCGTAAACTCCCGGACGGAAGAGAGGGAGCAGAGGAAGGAGGGGGCCAGCCACTTGACAATTTTTGGCCATCCTTGTTGCAAACCTGGCGCAGTCTCCCGCTTCCAGACAGGACCCAACCCGGCCGGTGGGAGGAAGTCTACCGGCAGCCCCTCTTTGGAAACAGATGGATAACAGACACGGAGGGCCGCGTAAGGATAAGTTTAGTCCCGCCATGGAAAAATTGGGTCAAACATGGTATTCTTAGGGTGGGGGATCTCTGGGACTCTGACCGACAAACATGGAAGACGGGGGACCAGATGCGGGACATCTTACGGTATTGTCATCGGGTCGAAGAGTCCTTGGAAAACCTCATTGAAGACATTCCGCTGGAATGGTATCGGATCCTCAGGAGAGGCCCTGACTTGAGAGAGGGGGACTGGGTGAGGATCACAGAGACCCCGCACCAGATTGGTGTGATCCACATGGTCTCCCCTCAGATGATCCTAATCGAATATAACACTATCACAAAATGAAACACCCTCCAAACAATAGAGGCACCCTTCGAATGGAAGAGTAAAACAACAGTTAACAGGGTGAGAGTCTTGGAAGAAAAGGGACAGAAGGTGGCCTTCCAGCCAGACATACCAATCCAGGACCTGCCCATGGACCCAGCAGAGTGGGTATGGCAGCCCYCCCGACGGAGGGCCCCCCCCGGAGCAAGTCACATTAGTCTGCACTTCCTGACGGTCAAATCAGCCTACAAAATGCTCCGACCCAAACGCCAGCTGAGGGATACAATCAATGATAGATGGGCCAGACATTTGAATCTTGACCGCTCTCTCCTTACACTGATCCAATGGTTCAAGGAACACAAGCATAAGCCAATGAAAATTACCTCGCTACAATGGCAGATAGCCCACCGCTGCCTGCCGATGAACGATTGGTTGATCGACCGAACAAACCTTGAACAAAGAGGACTGCTGCGTCCATGGTGCCAGAGATGCCAGAGCCTCTTCCCCTTCCACAAGAAGGCAAAAATCATCGAACATATCTTCATGCAGTGTCCGATCGCTCAGTTCATATGGAGGTGGTGGGACCGAATCTGGAGGAAGATGGAACCGGGTATTCCCTGGCCCTGGTCATGGCAAACCATTCTGGCAGGACATTGGCCCCAGGCAGAAACTGCCACGCCCTTCATCGACAACATGTATAGAGTAGGTAGGAGGGCAGTGATGTGGGCACTCTGGTGGCAAAGATGCACCCTAACCATGGAAAAGGTACGGGTAGAGGCCGTGGAGATCATAGAACAAATCCAACAACAATTACACTTAGAACTCACACGTAGGTGGTTAGATACAAAGGAACAACAGGACCTTTTTAAACAAACAAAGGATGTCAGGAGAAAGATAACAGAATTTTGGAAGGACTGGGTAGGTGGGGAAAGGGAAGGTTGGATTGCAAAAGTAGTATGGAGTGGGGATCAAGAGAATGGGGTAAAGGACTTAGAAACAATGAGAGACTACCGGCTGGTTCTCAAGGACTGGACTAACATTGAGGCCTCATTCCCATTACGGCCCCCCACAGATTTCCCGGATCCCTTCCCCCCCCATGCCCTGTCACTGACAGAAATCCTGACCTGAAAGAGAAAATGATATCCTGCCCTTCCCCCACCTGACTCCAGCCTCCTCTACGCCCCCTGACTTATTCGTCCCTCCTGGCCATGCGAGGAATCCCTCCCTGGAGCCCCCTGGGGAGGTCCCCGCTAGCTAATCACACCTGCCAACTCCACTGACGCAGCCGGCGGGGACAGTTGGTGCAAGGGGGGACTCTASAGTGCAATCAGGAAAGGGCTATTGCAAGAACAAGACGACAGCAAGCAGTCGGTTTACTGTATCAGTCCCGAATTTTCCATATGGCGCCCTCCCTCTGAGGGTGAAGAGATACATAGGTGACAGCAGGCCTTCCAAGGTCTACACAGGGCTGCTTAACCAAGGTTGCTCTTTTTTGGTCCTTACAAGCACCTTTGGCCTTCACACAAGCTTGCTCAGTCAATCCCCTGATTCTGAAGGGCAATCAATGCTGGCAGGTCCCACAGCCACGCACGGTCATCGGTTGCAGCATTATCCAAAAAATTCTCCTCTTTGTAATATGGGAYGCTGGACCCGGTTTCCAGCAGGTGACGCTCCCCACCAATAGATGGAGCCTCTCCTCCGGTGCTAGTGCTGACTGCTCTTATCAGCAGCACCAGCAACGGAAGGGGTTTAAAAAAAAAAAAAAAAAAAAAAAAATGATGACGACGTCGAGGCGGCGGAGCGGGGTGAAGGGGGTGTTGGTGGGCAGGGTAGGGCACGACGCACAGGGTTTGGTGGTGGTCGTTTGTTTCCATCGCCTCCCGTACTTGAAGGGTGTGGCGTGACGATGATCGTCATTGCTGTCCACGAGCGAAATCGGCGGCACACACAGGCGGTCTGCGGTGGGCACGTGTGCGAGTTTCCGTGGCCACGGCGTCGGCGTCGGCGGGGAGACGCTTACCTCCGTGGACACATCCGTCGGGAGGGGTTGCAGCGAGCGAATCGTAGGCGTGTCTTGTTTCAGAGTCGGTGTCATTGGAGGCGATCGTGCGGCGGCGGGCTTTATATCGAGGTTGGAAGGAAGCGATAGAGGGTGGTGGCGAGGGTTGTCGTGGAGTGTTGTTGCTGACGGAGAAGACAGCAGTTGCAGTTGCCCCGCTTGCCGTCGTGATCCGCAGCCAGATCGAGAGAGCGGCAGGGACCATGAAGGCCAGGCTTTCCACGCGTCGGCAGAGGCTGCTCGTGCAGAGGGTGGTGGACACCCCGGATTGCATCACCACTTCGGAGGCTGTCTTCCAGCTCTGCACCACAATCGGGTGTGGTGTCGTTCCCTGGGCGACGCCTCGATGGTGGATAAAGCGTAGAATAGGGGGCACTTGGAAGGGCTTGCGGGTCTGCGATGATGCGAGTGAGGACTTCTGGGAGAAGCTTCACATGCCTAGGCGAGTTTTCATGGAGATCAGCGAAGCCTGTGCACCACATCTCCAACGACAGGTTACCTTCTACAGAGAACTGCTGCAGCCGGAGCAGATCGTCGTGTACGCATTGTACCGGTGGGTGACAGGAGAGACGTATAACAGCAGCACATCGTCGTTCGGCGTGGGGAGAGCCTCTGGACTTATCACGGTGTGTGATGTGACATCCGCGTTGCTTCGGGTGTACGCGGACAAGATATCGTGGCCGACTGGGGTGCAGAAACACGTCGTGCTGCGGGCATTCTTGGAGAAGGGCTTCCCGAACTGCCACGGAGTGGTCGATTGCACACACATCTACGTGGACAAACTGACGAACGCGCCCAACGAGGATTACTTTGACCGCAAACATCATTTCTCCATGGTTGCGCAGGTGGTGGTCGACCTCGATCTGCTCGTTCTGGATGTTTTCGTTCGATATCTGGGGAACTGCCACGACATCAGGATCATCCAGCTGTCCAGTTTGTCGAGGCGCGCAAAAGAGGGGATGCTGTTTCGCGGGTCATCTGTGACGCTGCCGGGCGGAGTGACTCGGAGAACCAACGGGTACATCCTCGGCGACAACGGGTACCCTCCTTCGGAATGGTTGGTGGTCCCGTACGGAGGAATCAATCAATATCCCGACGAGGAACGATTCGACACGAAGCAGAAGGTCGCCAGAGGGGCTGTGGAGAGAGCGTTCGGTAGGTTGAAGGGCATGTGGAGGTTGTTCCTGCGAACTCACAAGACGAACCTGGACACTCTGTCGCAGCAGTTTACCGCGGTCTGCATTCTGCACAACATTCTTCTCGATGCAAGGATCGAGTTTGACGAGAATCTGCTATGGGAAGTCGACCGGAATGGAGTGTGGCGACGTGTGGATTTGGGAATTCAACTTCCCCCCAAGCTTGTGAGCAATGCCACTTCAACGGACGAGGCTCTCATGTTCCGAGACGCTTTGGCGGAGCGAATGAAACACTTGTGATCCGCAACGTCACCATCGTTGGTAAGGCCCTCTCCTGCTACTTTGTGTGTGTGAACTGCAGGCAGCTCCTACGGGGGAAGCGGAGAGGATGAGCAGGATGGAGAAGATGCCGTCGATTTTGTTGGCAGCTGGCATGGACAGGATGATGGGCGAGATGAGGTGGATATGCTTAAACACGTCGCAAATCTTTGCGCGGTTTACGTGGATGGGGTGTGGGATGAGGAGCAGGGGTCCATGGCAGAGGCGGTGGTTGACTTGGATGTGGGGCAGGTAAAGGGTAAGGTTGGCGAGAAGGAGGCTGGCAACTACATTAACAACAACAGCAACGGTATCAACAACAACAACAGCATCAACAGCAAGAACTTTGATGGGAGGGTGGCGGAGAGGCGGTGGCTGTGGTGGAGGAGAGGCTGGTAATGGGCGAGATTGGTGACAAGGGTGGGGTGGATGACAACACTAACAACAACAACAAACAACAACAACAAACAACAACAACACGGGGATCATGGCAGAGGTGGTGGCAGTGATGGAGGAGAGGCAGGTGATGGGTGAGATCGGTGTGAAGGGTGGGGAGGCTGTCAATAGCAACAACAAAACAACAAAAATGACGGCAGCAACAACAGCGAGAATGATGGCGAGCAGGGGATGTGTGTAATAGGCAAGGAGGGTGTGGAACATGACAACAAAATCTACAATGGCGACGATAACAGCAACAACGACTGCATTATCAACAACAACAAAGGTCACAACAACAACAACAACAACAACAATTACAACAACAATCATGACGATGATGGCGGCGGTGAAGTCTTCGGGAGCAGCGGGGTACAGAAAGGTGATTGTGCCTCCAAACGCCCTGTCCGCATCAAGGGAGAGATGCCGCCAACAGCAAAGGGGGAGGGAATTAGGACCTTGTTAGGGTTCGCGAAGGGGGGTATGTGGCTGATGGGATTAAAGGCTGCCATAACGGTGGCAGGAGAGTAAATGACAACAATGACAGCAGCATCAGGAAAGTGGGGAGGAACTAGTAGCTTGGTTGGTCGGGTGAGGCCGGATTTTAGGTTGAAGGTGAGAACTACCGTTCCCCCCCATTCCTGCCCAGTGTTTCATTCTTCGTTTGTTCTTTTTTGGCACCGGCTGGGAGTAGGGTAGATGCTCTCCCCCTAGTTGATTAATAAGTGATTGGCTTTCAAATATCATGCCCTCAACTCGCATTCACGTGGCTTCATGAGGGGTTTGATGATTACCTTTTGATTTTACGTTTTTAATTTTGTTTTAGGGTGGGGTGAGCTACGTCTCTCACATGCTATCATCTCCACACACCATTGAATACAGGATAAATGCTTTATCAGCGGGAGGGTGATTCCTCCCCTGCGTAAGGAAGCAATCAATGCCTCTTCTCCTTTCTGCGATACAGGTGAGTTGATTGGATTCACGCACTGCTGTATAGGGATGCTGGACTCGATTTCCAGCTTACACAAGATCACATCACAATTAGGGTTTCAACTTCTGGTGTGATCAACAGAATTGGGCATGATGCCCTGCCCGCCATGGGACATGTTTGGGGAGGGACGGTAGGATGTGTCCGTGGGCGCCAAAGTGCCTTGCCTCCTGCTGGGTAGACTCTCTGATATTGGGCCTGTAGAAAAAAGATTGCATGACCCTGGCGTCCCAAGTTCCCAAACGGCAAGGTTCGTCCGCTTCCGCTTCCACTGGGGCTGGGGGGCTGCCCAGCGTCGGTGCTTGTCATTGCTGTCTGGTCCAAGTTGCCCTCCATATTGGTAGGGTGATGGGACTGAGTGGTGGTCACACTGATGTAACATAGTAGGGATAGAGGGTGCGCTGGGAGAATTAATCTGGGGAAGGGTAGGGAAGGTGGCCTATCCTGTCATGTCAGGACAACCATCGGCTGCTGCCGCCAGCAATCACCGTGGGTCTGGTCCTTGGCCTCTTCAACACCCTGGGCTTAAAAAAAGCCACGACAGCAGACAGCAGGCAAGGAGGTCAGGTCCCGATTTCCAGCAGGTGAAGCTCCCCACCAATAGATCGAGCAAAAAAAAAAAAAAAAAAAAAAAAGGCAAGGAGGTCAGGCAGAAAAAACTTCTTTTTTTTCCCCTTTTTCACGAACTCATTCTCGGTGGTTACCACAGTACTTTAGTATCCCTCGGAGTCGGAGGAAAAGTAAGGGAATAGGCCTGCTGGCGGAAGATGCCAATATCACTTCCCTAGTAGATTGGGGCTATTTCTTTTTTTTTTTTTAATTAAAAAAAAGAGGGGTAGGGGAAGGCCGGATGGATCCAATGGATGGGAGCATATAGAAACTGTACGCTGGGGCCCAGTCCTCAGTAGGTAGCGCTCCCCACAAATAGATTTGAACATGTACCTTTGAAAAAACAAAAAGAAACTCAGCCTTGGGCACTGGCTATTGTGGATGGAGCCTCCCCTAGGGTGCTACAGGTGGTTGCTTTTATCAACACCCGTAGGGCCGGTGTAGCGGACCCACCAGGTGTGGTGCTCCGCTAGTGACCGAGATGGAGATGGAGGAAGAAGGGGGAGCAAGATGGCACAACGCAGCTCCCCACACAAGACTCCAACGCACGTACTCCAAAATGTGCAAGTGAGGAATGAGAATGAAAATAGACAATGGCTGGGGTATACCCCAGCGGTTTGACGGGACTGGACTGGACTGGCTGGTACTGACAGAGGTACCGGCCTGGACTGGCCTACCCCGAATATAACACAGGCCTGTGAGAACAGGCCAAGGGGCTGGTCTCACAGGCCAACCCGAGGTCCGCTACACGATCCTCRGCCTGTGATGGATCGCCTAGATACAAACATGCTTCCRCCAAGAAGCGGAACTCTACCAAAGAAAAGAAAACCYGAATAGTCTAGGATGCGGAGCAAGCTCCATGCTGAGTCCATGCGATGCAACCTAGGATATAAAATGTCACAAAACAACAATGTCACAGCTAACAGCCTAAGTGAAAGTAGGAGCAACTAACTAACATACATGTCCTAGGAAAGCAAAAAGTAGTGACAACTAGATCCTAGAATGTAGGAGGCACTAGCCTCAGTCTGGTAACAACTGACTAGTGTATAAGTCCTAAGAACAACAAAAGCAGAACAACTAAATCCTAGAAATGTCGGCCTCAGTCTGAGAACAACAAAGCAATCAACAAGACAACCATATGTCACATGAGAAGTGTGTCGCACACCAAAGGTTGGGATGGTCTCTGAGGGTGGCGAATGCAGCCTAGGGGTCGAAAACTCCTAAGGGCATCCACACATAGTGACAGGGGAAAACACATGTCATCAGGCTCAATGAGGGTGAGGAACTGGGAGCGAACAGAACCAATGACCCTAACAGATAGACCATCAGGGCGGGTAATGCTCGACTAAGGGGTGACCGCTATGGAGGGTCGACCATGCAAGGGAACAAGGGAGCC
>BFEA01000618.1:311837-324470 GCA_003427395.1 Chara braunii | reverse complement strand
CTCTCTCTCTCTCTCTCTCTCTCTCTCTCTCTCTCTCTCTCTGTGTGTGTGTGTGTGTGTGTGTGTGTGTGTGTGTGTGTGTGTGTGTGTGCGGACGTGGGGTCCACTACGATCACATACGGGCGCGCGGTTTTTGCAAGCGACAGAAAATAGTTTTGGTTTAAAGTTTGAGTATACCGCGCGAGTCGCGGCAGTGTCTGCTGTTTATGCGGCTGATGGTTGACTAGAATAAAGAGTGTGTGGGCGTGCGGTTAAGGCGCAAGTGATCTTTTCATTTGTTGAGGATTGAAGAGCCAGCGTGATCGCCGGCCGGATTTATCTCTGATTAAACTAGGATTAAAATGATGTTTTTCTTTTTGATTGGTATGCTTGATCAGGATGCGAGCACGCTCGTGAGGAGGGCGACCTCGACAACGGTGAGACTTCTGCATGATAGACAGGGTGCGCGGCCGCCTGGCGGGGCGACGCCGCGGTTTTACGTAGTTCTGTGTCCCGTTTTATTTTTAAATTTTGTCTTTGCTAGTGATTGGTTTTGAGGCTGATGCCGGGACCAACGGGCTTGACCCAGTTGCTGCGTTGACAAACGCAGATGGCCGGTACGACAGTCAAGGACCATGAGCACGCGCCTCTTTTGACAGGCCCGATGGGTCCCTGCGTGTTCAAGGATGCTGGCAAAACTCATTTATCCCACCATCTTGTAATACGGGCCAAGGAGTCCAATGTGCATGCGAGATGGTGGGTGGTTAGGCCACAGGCGAGACGAAATCCTAGGTGGTCGAGCCCTCTGAAGCTTACCACACGCCACTGACGACCTGCCGTGAGAGGTTCTTGGTGTGGGCGTGCCCGTTCCGGCCCGAAGCATAGTGGGTAAATGCTTGAGTAGGCTGGGCAATTTTTGGCAAGGGGCAGCCAGAAGCATCCGGGCCGAGCTTTTTCTATAGGCCAGTCACTATGCCCCCACTCCGGTCCCCTCCCTTTATGAACAACAGCAGTAGGGGATGAAACAAGGCAGGGGCCTGAGGTAGCAGCAGCGGGGCGTGACGCTAAGGCGAAACAAGGCAGGGCTAGCGAACGGGCGCTGTCGGGTTGTAGGAGGGAGCCGGCTGAAAGCAAGGCGGAGAGGCAACAGGCAGCGATAGAAGGGAGTCGGGAATGAAAGGGGGAATGGAATGGGGCGCATTTCCGTGCCTGATTCATTCGGAGAGGGGGACTGTCGGGCAATAGGAGTGGTCTGTCGTGATTATGAAGCCGCTGCGCTATCTGCAATAAGCGGGACTGGCAGCGGAGCCGGCTGGCCACAGTGCTCGTCGGGCACAGTACAAGGGCGAAAGACTAAGTGAGTCAGCTAAAACAACAGGCCCCTCAGAAACCTTCCTGAGATGAGGGAGCTTTCGGGCAGACCGTGGAGCGGACGCTGTTGGAACGGCGGAAAAGAAGAATGAGGTTGACAAGGTGGTGGTGAGGACGGATGAATTTGGACGGGGCTCGTGCGAAGGTGCATTCAGGGAACACGGGGATGTCGGAGAGGTGAGCTGACAACAGCCAGTGGAGACATAGCTCTCTCGATTCTGAGTGGAATCGAGAGAGGAGAGATGCGTTTTCGGGGTTTCTCGGATAAGGGTAAAAGTTAGTAGAAGAGGTGTTAGTGGACGAAGGAGACCGCGTTGAGCTTTCGGACCGTCAGCTATGGCGGAGCAAAGCTTGTTTTAATCCACTCGACTCCCTATAGGAGCGAGTGAGCTAAAATGGCGAGTAGAAGTTGTTAGTAGGGCAATTTCAGATCTACAGTTAGGTTGAGTAGGAGATTATCGGGTTGGAGATTAGTAGAGAGAATCGTTGCTCGGAGTTGTCAAGACATGTTGGAGACAACTGGAGTAAAAACCGAGATGTCGCTCGATTCTTTATGGAATCGAGCGAATTAAAGTGTGTTTCAGGGGATTTTGAGTGGTGCGGGGTAATTGATGGGATCAAATTCGGAGAATCGTGGGGTGGTTTAGGTGGTATGATCTGTAGGGGCCGCGCCCGGGAGGGTAGCTTGTTGAGCGTGGTTTGAACTTGTCCCTACGCTAAGGGTAGATTCGTTCGGTTCTGCATATCCTGTCGATGGGAGTAGTGAGGGGGAATCGGGAGACCAACGGGAAGGTCATAGAAGGAGAAGAGGAACTTACCGAGGACATAGCAGCCGGGGTCGCAGCAGGAAGGGGGGGGTCCTTCGGGTTGGACGGCTCGGTGTCACTAAGAGACTCGCCGTCAAGCTGAAGCCAGGTACGTAGTAAGGAAGAACCCGACTTCGAGTCGAGCGGGCGCAGCGATTACAGTTCGCAGAGAGAGAGAGAGAGAGAGAGAGAGAGAGAGAGAGAGAGAGAGAGAGAGAGAGAGAGAGAGAAGCTTACCTCGAAGGCGGGCCAGCGATACGGGGTGGATCGAGTGAGGCTGCTGTCACTCCTCGTGGCCGCTGATACCGTAGTAGTTAAGCTCGTTCATAATCAACGTGGTTGTCCCCAGTCGACCCTCTGAGTCAGTCTGCTGAGTAGACAGGGATAGCGAGATTAACGAGGATAGAAGGCAGACAGTGCGGCGGGGGTAACAGAGCCAGAAGACAGACAGTGCGGCGGGGGATCACAGTCCTGTTGGTTGCCCTTGCCGTGGTCGTGTTTAAACGATTACAGCCCTCACTCGGCCTGAAGAGCCTCAACTGAGGCTCGTAGCTACGATTGAACCTGGCTATATGAAGCAGTCAGGTACCTCCGTGTGTTAGCAGCAGTGAGTGAGAGAGGGTGTAAGAGGCTGGAGAGCAGCGGATGCCTCCGTGATCAAACTGGAGATCCACTCTATTCTTGTTCGTACTACGTACGGAACCGCTTGGTTTGGATGTGCGGTACAGTTTGGCCGCATTCGTGAGATAGAGCCGTTCGTCGTGATCTGCTGAGTATTGGAGTAGTGTTACTGTGTATCTGAGAAAGGTTTTGGGGTTGTCTGTTTGACTAGTGGCCGGTGCGCTGCTCAGCCTGTTGTATGGGGTGAGTGAGTACAAGCCACGCAAGTTACAGACCTATCAGCTTGACCAAAGCATTACCTATTGTAGCAGTTGGAGCGGCGAGGGACAAAATACGGGTTTGGAGACTTGCCTGTTGCCCACTGTTGTGCGCTACTATGGAATGTGGGCAACGGACAGGAGGCTATAGACTGCGGACAGAGGGCTACGAGTCTGACCGCTGGTCAGGGTCACGGCCGCTCGCGGTTGGGGAAGTGATTGGCCCACGAGCATTGGCAGGTCAGAGATTTTCTCGCCTGTTGAGCTATAAGAAGTACCGAGGAGTGCACCGCTTGCTCAGAGAAAACCGGTTGTGCCGTTGCTGCTTAAGCAAGCTACTTGGTGCTACTGATTGGCGGTACTGTGAATGTTGTTGTGTCCCATGGTGTTTTGCTGCTGGTATGGCCGTACGGATTGCGGGACACTGGCTGCGTTACTGTCCCCACCACATTCCCACCACATTTCAGTGTGTAGTTGCTGCGTGCCTCTATATTTTGAGCACGGGCACACGGAGTGGATACGTTGTCTGAGTATGGTTGTTTAAATGCTACGGGGCTACAGTTTATCGGGGGAGTGGTTACGCATGGGAAGAGGAGTTAATGCTGCGAGCTGAGATTTTCATTGGAGGCTTTTACTTTGGGAGTTTGACGTCGGTGACCAAGCTGTTATTTTCTGGCCGCCATTGCGGGGCCCTCAGGCGAATCAAGATAACAAGGCCCTTTCACGCGAGTCTGAGTGCACCTCTCTTGAATCTGAGAGTCTCAAATTCATCTTCTTCTGCCTTTCTAACTCTAAGTCTAGTCTACTGGTTCTGAGAGGAAGACCGCAACAAGACTCTGTGGGGGGTCATCACACCGATTGCGGGAGCTTTGCCGGAACTCAGGAGGAGTTATGGAGGCAGGGAATTGAAAGGTATACATTGCTTTCCCTCTATAAACCTAGTTATAGCCTCTACCTGTATTTCCCATTGCATCTCTGACTAAGTATATGATGTGCAACCTTACTTTGACTTTCGTTTCACTTTCAGGGCACTGAATCAGACTAAGTAAAAAAATGCGTGCTCGAGTTCAGTTTCAACTTTGTTGATTGAATGAAATCAGACTGTTAAAAAAAAGAGCATCTTGAAAGGCAGGATGTCGGACTGATATGCATTATGGTTGACTGGATCACTAAGGTTGGGAAGTCCTCATAAGTTTGGGGAGACTCGATGCTTTGTTTATTTTGGTTTGTATGGAGCATCAGACCCTTCTATAAGTTTAGGGGGTCTGATTGCTCATGAAGGGTCAAGCTGTTCTATAAGTTTAGGTGATCTGACTGCTCTGACTTGTGAGGGCTGACTTTGGTTGACTTTTCAGGGACCAAGTGCATTCTGTAAGTTCAGGTACCTTGGTCGCCTTGTTTATTTTGGGTTTTCCTCTGTTTATCTGGTTCTGAACGAGGAGGTCTGAGCCATTCTATTAGTTTAGGTGGCTCAGTCTCTTCCTGCTTTTATTATGAGGAAATGAACCTGACAGAGGGCAATTTGTTATGTAAGTTCAGGTGATCTAGCCCAATGTCACGCACATATTGGATCAGAGAGAAATGGATCAGGCAGAGAGTTAGATCCTTCTGTAAGTCCAGGGGGTCTGGCTCAAAGCCTCGCACATGCTGAAACCCAATGGTTATAATTTGGCTATATTTTACTACTACTCTATTTTAAGCATGAGCTAATCAGACTGTTCTATAAGTTTAGGTGGTCTGACTATAGCCTATCACAACCTGAAGAGAGTATAACTAAGAGTAAAATTGGTGGTAAACTGGGGCAGACTGAACTTAAGTTGGTTCAGTCATATGCAACCTTAGAAGACAAAGGGAAAACAGATATATATAATTTGGATGTTTTAAACAGCTGAGGGCGACTAGAATGGTCTAATCATATGTCCAAAGAAGAGAGAAGTAGTTGTCTCCTCTGTTTTGTATATACTTCTCGGCTAAGTTAGGCACATTCCATAAGTTTGGGTGGCTTGACCTTATGCCTTATGTAAGAAGGGTACAAAGGGTTGAGTCACTGAAAGATTATGAACTATTGTCTGTCCAGATGAACTTTAAGATGGCGAGAGTACTTACCTTTGTGGTTTGGATGCATGTGACTGAGTGAGGCTATTTCTTGGTCTGAGTTTCAGTTTGATAGGTAGTTGCTTTAGCCGCTCGCCACGTGCTAGAGCTATAGGAGTTAGTTTCAATTCCTGCATTTTCTGAGCTAAGTTTTTTTACTTAGATCAATTATCGCATTTTCTGGGATCATTTTTTGTACTTGGGTTTGTATAAATCTTGGCAAGCTACTTTCTCTACGGGAAGCGCTGCCGAAATTTCTACAAATCCAAGGAGTTAGTCAATTGTTGACTTGTCAAAAGTTCAACTTGTCTTTTCTTTATATTTGACCTAGTAAAAATCTGGAAAGTCTCCTTTTGTAAAGGGAGTGCTGCCCAAATTTTTGCTAATTCAGGAAGTTAGACAAAATTGGATTTTGAGAAGTCAAAGTTATTATCAAGTTCTGGAGTTAGCTTTGTATAAATTTTGGAATAACAATTTTCTAAAGGAAGTGCTGCGGAAATTCCTGCAAAACTAAGGAGTTGGTTAAATCTTGTCTAAGTTGAACTCAAGTCGTCTTTTGAGTTCATATGTGACTTAGTGTAAATCTGGAAAGTCTCTCTTTCTAAATGGAGTGCTACCCAAAATTTTTACTAAATTCAGGGAGTTAGACAAAATTTAACTTTCCAGAGTTAAAGATTATTTCTGCTTTCATATTTGGACTTATATAAATTCTGAAAAGACACTTTTCCTACGGAAAGCGCTGCCGAAATTTTCTTAGTTTAGAGGAGATAGATTATATTTTGACAGGTGGCGATTGTGGCGATCCACTCTAAACAGGGGAGATTTTCCCATGAGTCTACCTTTCTTTGGGCACTTGCTTAGAGGTAGGCTTAGATATAGTTAGGTAGAATGATTATTGAGTGAGATCGTGATATGGGGATTATTCTCCATGGACTTATAGGTTTAGCCTGGGGCATTGACCTTTCATGTGTTACAGGTCCTCTTGATCGTTTGATTTAAGTTCAAGACTAGATTCAGCGTGATCCTTGAGGATCATCTTTTGTTATCACTGATAACAGGTCGGTTGCCGATTCGTCGGTTTACGATTAAACTCCAATCCGCTCCTGCCACTCAACCTAAAGGCTTTAGCCTTGTGATTTGAATTGTTTTGTTGTGTTTTCACCCGGACTTTATTGAATGGCCATTTAACTAAAGTACTGAGTATTTATTTTGGGAGTTGCACAAGAGTGAGGTTTGCATGGTTAAAACGAGGCGTGTGAGTACAGAGAATGGTTGAAGTTGACCCCGTGTAGTGCATGGACTTTCTGGTTAAATCTTTGATGTGATTGCAGGTATGCTTGGTGATTCGGACTCTGGATGTTACTGCCTGCGATTACATATATATATGGCAGAGAGGAGTCCCACGGTGACTGTGAGAAGTGATCGTCCTATATAACTAAACCTTATGTATATATTATTTTGTGCCTTGGGTATGCGTGCGGCTTACTGTGATTGTGCGCGAGGGTTAAACAGATTATGTGTTTGAGAGAAAAGGGAGATCCCCTTTTATCGTTTGTTTTTTCAGAGATTTTTATAGTCGGACGTTGGTCCTAGGCCGGGATTCGAGGTCCTTGTCCAGGACATCCCAAGCCCTAGACAGGGAAGAAATTTGCCCCCGTGCAGAGCCTATTTGCCTTGCCTACCGAGACGCTCAGACCAAAGGCTGGAGGTCTCGCGGCGGCTGCACGACTATTCTTTCAGCCGTGCAATATCGTGAGGGACTAGACCCTCACGACACTTCGGGTCTGACACTTGAGTGTCATAAGCGGTACTCGGATACACGAGGGACCGCTTGATTATGGGCACTACATAGTATGCCATCATTGCGACTGCTTGCGTACCCTTGCATTGCGAATCAGTATGAATTAGCCTTGCGTCCGCGAGGTTTTATACCAAGTCTTTCGCGCGACGCCTATCCGATTTCCGCATTAGAAAGTTATGGGTTGGCTACCGAGGGGCTAGGAGCGTGTGCGTGTGTGTGTTTTAGTTTTGTGCTTGTTAGAGTGGCGTGCATGTGGTGTGTGGGATGCGTCCTAGTCGACCGACGTCGAGTCGCGCTTGGGACCTCAGCCCCCCAAGATGTCGGCTCGCGTGCGGGTCCGATAAAGGCGTATTACCGCGCGTACCCCCTATGCTACAGCGAACGAAAAACGCCCTCGGCTGGTCCATCTCTGCGATTGCAACTGATTAGCTTTCGTACTGTGGACTGGTAGCTCGGCGGGGATACGCCCACCGAAGGAAGGTGACAGCTCCCTTAAGGTGGAGGTAAGTCATACCTCACGTAGACCCTATCCTGTCGTAGGGGCTTGCGAGAGGTATGGATGGCGCACTCGGTCGGAGCGGCTTGTGGAAGCTCCATGTATATTCGCGACGAAGGATTTAAAAACTAACTCCTGCGTGACGCGGCCAGGAGGGTCCCGTGCTGCCCTGGAGGCTGGTGCGGTGTCGGACCAATGCGCTCGATAGGTATTGCCGTTGTCGGGGATAACGGTTGCCTACCGTTGTCCCTGGTGGAACGACATCCGGGTATTGGAAGTGAGAAAATAGACAAATGAGAAGCTTTTGTTGGACTGGATGAGCGACTTGTTAATATTATGATTATCGTTGGGGATGTTGCAAGACTGAGAGGTCCTTAAAGATCGAGCGTGAATTTGAGGCAGGATGATGACTCGGGCGAAATGACCACTTCTGCTTTATTGATTGGCTTAGACGGAACAGTTGGTTACAGACGATGTTGGATAAAGCATGAAGTAAGGGTTGGTTGTGTGACTTGGTTTTGATTGAGACGACTGGGTTTTTATTAACGAGGTAGGAGTGGCTCAAGAGTGATAAGTGTTTTGATTATGTGTTCACGAGCCCTGACTGGCATAATGATAATTGGAATTGATAACCCTTCTGATCGGATGGCCGACACGTTTTGGACGATGCTTTGCATAACTGATATGGCTAAGGTTAAGCATGACTATTGTGAGAATTGGTCCTATGTGGTACCCCTTTTGACTGCCATAAGAGTCATCTGAGTGTTGGAGGCTAAGGATGAGTGAGATAATATTCTTCTACCAAGAGTTGAAAGTATAGATCCTCTCCTAAGTGTCAGACTTAGGAGTTGTCTCGACACTTTGAGGAGAGATGGGTTAAGGAAAGCTGGAAGCTTTTATGAGTATGGACTGAGATGTTTGAGTCTGGCTTCTAAGTGGTTGATCAATCTATATAAACCATGAAAGGTAGTAGATTTGCATGACGTCTGCTCTGCGAAAGGAATATCTGATCCTAGGGGCAGTTAGAGTGATAGTGAATGGACTAACACCTAGTATATC
This sequence comes from Chara braunii, assembly GCA_003427395.1. Taxonomy (NCBI): domain Eukaryota; kingdom Viridiplantae; phylum Streptophyta; class Charophyceae; order Charales; family Characeae; genus Chara; species Chara braunii. The sequence continues at coordinate 315,986 of BFEA01000618.1, read as the reverse complement.
CTGAGTACCCTCGATAGGGAAAATGGGATGTAGGTAATGTTAGACCTCCACTCGTACCTTTTCAGGTTTGGACCATCCACTTGAATCTATATGGAATTTGAACTAAGGACTTAAGGCTATTTTTTCCATGGGCTTTCTTTTGAGTTATATGTTAAATTTATTCATATATGCCAGATTCTATTGTGAATAAGTCTGTTTTGTGTCAATCTATGTGAGGCTATATGCTTGATGTCGTTTTGCTTGATGGTCATCCTTTTTTATGATATTTACATAGGTTATTTATCTGACGTACTGGTCTTAACCTATCAATCTACAAGGTTTACATAAGTGTCTCAAGTTCAAATATCGATTTATGACTGGCTGATGAGGTTAGATATTTTGGATTGCTCCTCAAAAGAGGGGTAAAAATATTGCATAGAATCCACGTCTGATGCGGATTCAGAGGTGGATGGAGTGACCGCTTCCTGGGGATAAGATATTGTCCCATGGACTGGTCGATGTGTAAGGTCTGCCCTAAGGAAGGCGACAATCCAATGCTATTGTTTCCCTGAAAGATAGTTTTGAAGAAGTTATAGATTGTCTTGTAAGTAGTAGTGAGACCCACGTCGGAACTATGTTCTTGGTCCATAGTGGGGTGCTGCTATTGTATCTTCTGTGATACAATGACTACACTACTACTGAAAAGGAGGAAAGTGTTTGGGCCTTATTAGACTTGGTCTATGAGGGAAGCAGCTACTACGCGTCGCAGGAAGGTAGGGGGTGAATCCCCAACTTTCTTTGTGACAAGTGGGTTCACCAGCACAGGACGGGACATCCCGAAACGGGTACGGTGAGGTTGTTTACTTTGTCGGCAGAGGTCTGCAAAGAACGAATGCTAGAATCGGAGGGAGCAGCAATGAGGCTTAATCCTTGAGCGGGGCTCAAGGGTTTGAGATGTTATCCATTCTAAAAAGAGATTACACTGCCCCTCGCCACAGTATACTTCTGTCATAGCTGGGAAGTAAAGTGTGATACTCTTGTTGTTATTATGTATGAGAATGTTATTGGTTGGGAATTCCATCTTTAATCATGACATATCTATCAAATGATATATCTACTGATATAGGCAATCATTATGAGATAGTTGTATATGTTTCTAGTGATTGACTAGCCTGAGTATAATGCATTTGATTTTTACGGATATTATTTTTGTTAATTACTAAAAGGTGATATATCATTTTCCATCAGATATTATTATTATAAAATAATTTCGATATATGTGACTGAACGATTATTATAATATATTACCATAAGTTTCTCTAAGTAGGATAGTCGCAGACACCGGAAGGGACAAATCTTAGTGAAAGGTGATTTAAGGTTAAGACTTTAGCAGTCGAGGTCGTAGAATGTGATTGTCGGCATGGTAACGGAAGGCGTATGCTGAACGTTCGTCTGTGATGGGTAGAACCCAGACATAGCTATGGCAACTCAGGACGTCTTACGCTACGGAAGACCCCAATATGACCTTGCCAGTTGAAAGAGCAGGCGGACTCGAGATGTTCATGCCAAAACGGGTTAAAGAGGGGGAATATATTTCTTCTTGGTGGGGCGTACAAATGGATATGGATATCTTCATCTGGATCGAGTCTGGATTTAATGATGATCAGGATTGTGCGATCGTGAGAGTAACTTTATACGCCTCCTCATCATTTTGACCCTTTTTGGGTCCTGCATGGGATTGAGTTGGCATTGGGGCATGAGAGTCTGCTTACGAGACCCTTGAGGGTGGTTGAAGCAACTGCAGCAAAATGAGCGAGAGATAGGGTCCATGAGGGAGCAGAGCAGGTGGAGACCAATATGGAGGTTAAGCGTGCTAAAGAGTTTGTACTTCCTTCGGCCCCGTTAAGAGTCGTTCTGCCAGATTTTCTCGTAGAGAAGTGTTTTGGGGGACATGCAAGGGTAGAAGCTGCAGCAGAAGCCGCCTTGAGAGCACAAGAATGGGGGTGTGGGTGTTATACATGTGAAATGATTTATGACCTATACTTAGACCTAAGGTTTTACCCCCTAGTCATGGGTTCTGAAATATGGTCAACGTGGTTGATGCTTATGCTAGATCCCATGACCCTGATGAAAGAGCTCAAGATTGGGATGAAATTTGGGCAGTGGCAGGACGATAGGAAATGTCCTCATACTCTGCTAAATACTTCTCCCGTGGGCTCGTCTATGGTCGTCTTACTATGTAGTACAAGGGATGAGGGGCAATGACGTTTGCAACAATGATTAATGTCTGCCTATAGCCAACGTTGAGAGTTGCCTATGTAAATTGTACATTGTTTAGTACCCCTAAAGGTAGAGCAGGGTGACTAAAGTTTCAAATGTTGCAGTATGGACGACATGAATAGTGGTAAAGAGATAAGGATAGGGAGAGTACAGTAGTGAAAGAAGGGAACTAGCCTTAACCACTAGACTTGAGAAACCTTCAACCAGAAATTGACCTTAGATCATTTGGGCCACCTTTAGTAAAGTCCAGTTGTATGTACGTGGACATAGAAGTTAGGGCAGTTGGCGAACTGATTGTGTGATCCTAACTCCTTGTTTTAGTCAGCAGGACCCTGACTTTATACCGAGTAATTAGAAGATGTGTGTGCAAGTATTTAGAGTATTGTGTGTATATGATGTACCATAAAGGGTTTCAGGTCGAATTGGAGAATCGCATCAGAAACTCTTATGTCTGCTCGATGGTAGAATAGATAGAGCATGATTCAAGTATGAGAGCGAGCTTCGTGTATATATAAGTTGATGAGGGAAAGACTTTGCTGGACATATGAGCTTGGCACATAGTCTGAAGCACATTGAGAGGTCACATGAGAGTGTGGTCTTATTAAAGACTTTGATTTACTTTTTAATTGTGGTACTTGCCCAATTTTTGTACATATGTATTTTTAGGGATATTGCCCTGAGTCGCAGGGGTATATCCGTTTATATGCTTGTATATGAGAGGGAAACATGTATAGCAGTTTGATTCGAGACAATTATAAGTTTTTGGTTGATTGAGGCCTAGTGTGTTTCCTCTTCGCCTCTGGATATTTTTGGTATGTCTTGAGTTTGTTTGGATTCCTCTGAGTCGAGGGATACGGTTGTTTTATGATTACGACCGTTTCAGTTTAACCCTGGCCGGAGAGGTTATAAAATTTGTGTGATATCGGGGCCGAGTTAAGTTGAGATCTGTTAAACTATGTACGAACTCAAGACTACCTTTTGCTATGATTCTTTGGGTAGGATATCCTACCTCTGAGTGTATATTGAGTGGAAATTTCTGAGACTATTCCTTATATATGACGATCACTGTCACGCTCACATGTGTGGGTTTATCCTTATGTATAATGGTTTTGTGTGAGAGATGTGTGAGAAACATCTCATGTGCTTTGAATTGTGTGGATGTGAATGTAAGTAAATTGTCTACACGGTTCAAAGTACAACGAAGTGCAGCGGTCGTTGAACAAGTTCTTTGACAAGGAGACATGAGATCCCTCGCCGTCGCCGTTGAACAACTTCATACTGTCTTCGGAAAATGCCTCGCTGTCGGCGATCTCCTGCACGAGATCCCTACTCCATACGATACGAAGCACTTAAAGAAGAGAAAGAGCATCGAGATTACATTGCTTACAGAGAGGCAAAGCTTGCTAAGTATCGCCAGCGAGGACTAGAAGACACCGATCATGGCGTTAAACATCTCCTTGAAGACTTAGAAGAATCCGAGAGTAAACGACAACGATGTCTTCAGAAAGTAGAACAAATGAAGGCCATCATCGACGCTGGCAACATTGATGAAGACGGAGATTACAGAAGTGAGGACGAAATCCTGAAAGAGCAGATACAAGATTTTGAGGGATACAGAGGCTGATCAGGCACCAAATTCCCTAGATGATGAAGATAACTCCACCTCTTCGTACACCACGGAGACTCGCGTCGACGACAATGATTCAGACTAGGCGCGCGCACGCGCGCGCAAGAGAGAGAGAGAGAGAGAGAGAGAGAGAGAGAGAGAGAGAGAGAGAGAGAGAGAGAGAGAGAGAGACGAATGACTTTCAGTTACCGCGATAATGTGAGCTGATTGGTTGTCTTCATCATCTTCACCAGCGAACAGTGCCACGATAATGATTCAGACTA
>BFEA01000618.1:259820-280087 GCA_003427395.1 Chara braunii | reverse complement strand
ACCGCTTTAGGGGTCCAAAAATTATAAAGGGCATCTGATTGTCACTTAAGGGGAGTCCAATTAATTTCGGGGCGCAAAGATAGCTTGGGGGTTAGGACCCACCGCTCTAGGGGTCCAAAAATTATATAGGGGGTCGGATTTCAACTTAAGGGGGTCAAACTAATTTCAGGGTGCAAAGAATACCCTGGCGGTTAGGACCCAACGCTATAGGGGTCCAAAAATTATAAAGGGGGTCGGATTTCAACTTAAGGGGGGTTAAATTAATTTTGGGGTGCCAAGAATACCCGGGCGGTTAGGAACCCCCTCTATAGGGGTCCAAAAATTATAAAGGGGTCGTATTCTCACTGAAGGGAGGTCAAATAAATTTCGGGGTGCGAAAAATAGCCAAAGGGCTTGGACCCACCGCTCTAGGGGTCCAAAATTGTAAAGGGGGTCGCATTTCAACTTAAGGCGGGTCAAATTAATTTCGGGGTGCGAAGGATAGCCGGCGGTTTAGAACCCACCGCTAAAGGGGTCGAAAATTTATAAAGGGGGTCAGATTTAACCTTAACGGGGGTCAAATAAATTTAAGGGTGCCAAGAATACCCAGGTGGTTAACACCCACCGCTAAAGGGGTCCAAAAATCATAAAGGGGGTCGGATTTTAACTTAAGGGGGGTCAAACTGATTTCGGGGTGCCAAGAATACCCTGGCGGTTAGGACCCACCACTATAGGGGCCCAAAAATTACCAAGGGGGTCAGATTCTCACTTAAGGGGGGTCAAATTAATTTCAGGGTGCGAAGAAAAGCCAGGGGGTTAGGACCCACCGGTCTGGGTGTCCAAAAATTGTAAAGGGGGTCGGATTTGAACTTAAGGGGGGTCACATTGATTTCGGGGTGCGAAGAATACCCTGGCGGTTTGGACCCACCGCTATGGGGGTCCAAAAATTATAAAGAAGATCGGATTCTCATTCAAGGGGGATCAAATTAATTTCGGGGTGCCAAGAATGCCCTGGCCGCTAGGACCCACCGCTAAAGGGGTCTAAATATTTTAAAGGGGGTCGGATTCTCACTTAAGGGAGGTCAAATTAATTTCGGGGTGCAAAGAAAAGCCAGGGGCCTAGGACCCACCGCTCTAGGGGTCCAAAAATTCTAAAGGGTTTCGGATTTCAACTTAAGGGGGGTGAAACTAATTTCGTGGAGCCAAGAATACCCTACCGGTTAGCACCCACCGCTAAAGGGGTAAAAAAACTATAAAGAGGGTCTGATTGAAACTTAAGGGGGGTCAAATTAATTTCGGGGTGCCANCCCAAAAATTATCAAGGGGGTCAGATTCTCACTTAAGGGGGGTCAAATTAATTTCAGGGTGCGAAGAAAAGCCTGGGGGTTAGGACCCACCGGTCAGGGTGTCCAAAAATTGTAAAGGGGGTCGGATTTGAACTTAAGGGGCCACATTGATTTCGGGGTGCGAAGAATACCCTGGCGGTTAGGACCCACCGCTATGGGGGTCCAAAAATTATAAAGGGGGTCGGATTTGAACTTAAGAGGAGTTAAATTAATTTCGGGGTGCCAAGAATACTCTGGCGGTTAGGACCCACAGCTATAGGGTTCCAAAAATTATAAAGGGGGTCGGATTCTCACTTAAAGGGGTCCAATTCATTTCGGGGCGCGAAGAAAATCCTGGGGGTTATGACCCACCGCTTTAGGGGTCCAAAAATTATAAAGGGGGTTTGCTATCACTTCAGGGGGGTCCAATAAATTTCGGGGTAAGAAGAATACCCTGGGGGTGAGGATTCTTCGCTCTAGGGGTCCAATAATTATATAGGGGGTCGGATTTCAACTTGAGGGGGGTCAAACTAATTTCGGGGTGCGAAGAATACCCTGGTGGTTAGGACCCACCGCTATAGGGGTCCAAAAATTATAAAGGGGGTAGGATTCTCACTTAAGGGAGGTCAAATTAACTTTAGCACGGGAAGAAAAGTCAGGGGGTTAAGACCCACCGCTTTAGGGGTCCAAAAATTACAAAGGGGGTCGAATTTCAACTTAAGGGGGGTCAACTTAATTTCAGGTTGCGAAGAATACCCTGGCAGTTAAGACCCACTGCTATAGGGGTCCAAAAATTATAAAGGGGGTTGGATTTCACCTTAAAGGGGGTCAAATTAATTTCGGGGTGCAAAAATACCCAGGCTGTTAGGACCCACCGCTATAGGGGTCCGAAAATTATAAAGGGGGTCGGATTCTCACTTAAGGGAGGTCAAATAAGTTTCGGGGCATGAAGAAAAGCTTGGGGGCTAGGACCCACCGCTTTAGGGGTCTTAAAATTTTAAAGGGGGTCGGATTTCAACTTAAGGGGGGTTAAACTGATTTCAGGGTGCCAAGAATACCCTCGCCATTAGGACCCACCGCTAAAGGGTTCCAAAATTTATAAAGGGGGTCGGATTTCAACCTCAGGGGGGTCAAATTTATTTCATGGTACCAAGAATACCCTGGCGGTCTGGACGCACCGCTATAGGGGTTCAAAAATTATAAAGGGGGTTGGATTCTCACTTAAGGGGGGTCTAATTAATTGAGGGGTGCGAAGAAAAGCCTGGCGGTTAGGACCCACCACTAAATGGGTCCAACATTTATAAAGGGGGTCGGATTTCAACGTAAGGGGGGTCAATTTTATTTCGGGGTGCCAAAAATACCCTGGTGGTTACGACCCACTGCTATAGGGGTCCAATAATTTTAAAGGGGGTCGGATTTTCACTTAAAGGGGGTCAACTTAATTTCGGGGTGCGAAAAATAGCCTGGGGGTTAGGACCCACTGTTCTAGGGGTCCAAAAATTATATAGGGGGTTGAATTTCAACTTAAAGGGGGTCAAACTAATTTCAGGGTGCCAAGAATACTCTGGCGGTTTGGACTCACTGCTATAGGGGTCCAAAAATTATAAAGGGGATCGGATTCTCACTTAAGGGAGGTTAAATTTATTTGGGGGTGCGAAGAAAAGCCTGGGGGTTAGAACCCACCGCTCTAGGAGTCCAAAAATTATAAAGAGGGTCGGATATAACCTTAAGAGGGGTCAAACTAATTTCGGGGTGTCAAGAATACCCTGGCGGTTAAGACCCACCGCTATAGGGGTCCAATAATTATCAAGGGGGTGAGATTCTCACTTTAGGGGCGTCAAATTAATTTTGGGGTGCGAAGAAAAGCCTGGGGGTTAGGACCCACCGCTCTGGGTGTCCAAAAATTGTAAAGGGGGTCTGATTTGAACTTACGGGGGTTCAAACTAATTTCGGGGTCCCAAGAATACCGTGGCGGTTAGGACCCACCGCTATAGGGGTCCAAAAATTATAAAGGGAGTCGGATTCTCACTTAAGGGAGGTCAAATTAATTTTTGGGCGCGAAGAAAAGTCTGGGGGTTAAGACCCACCGCTTTAGGGCTCCAAAAATCTTAAAGGGGGTCGGATTTCAACTTAAGCGGGGTGAAACTAATTTCGGGGTGGCAAGAATACCCTGGCGGTTAGGACCCACCACTATAGGGGTCCAAAAACTATAAAGGGGCTCGGATTTCAACTTAAGGGGGGTCAAATTAATTTTGGGGTGCCAAGAATACCCTGGTGGTTAGTACCCACCGCTAAAGGGGTCCAAAAATTATAAAGGGGGTCGGATTCTCACTTAAGAGAGACTAAATTAATTTCAAGGTGCGAAGAAAAGCCTGAGGGTTAGGATCCACTGCTTTAGCGGTCCAAAAAATACAAAGGGGGTTGGATTTGAACTTAAGGGGGGTCAACTTAATTTCAGGTTGCGAAGAATACCCTGGCAGTTAGGACCCACTGCTATAGGGGTCTAAAAATTATAAAGGAGGTCGGATTTCACCTTAAAGGGGGTCAAATTAATTTCGGGGTGCAAAAATACCCAGGCGGTTAGGACCCACCGCTATAGGGGTCCAAAAATTATAAAGGGGGTCAATGGATTCTCACTTAAGGGAGGTCAAATAAGTTTCGGGGCACGAAGAAAAGCCTGGGGGATAGGACCCACCGCTTAAGGGGTCTAAAAATTTTAAAGGGGGTCGGATTTCAACTTAAGGCGGGTTCAACTGATTTCAGGGTGCCAAGAATACCCTCGCCGTTGGGTCCCACCGCTAAAGGGTTCCAAAATTAATAAAGGGGATCGGATTTCAACCTCAGGGGGGTCAAATTTATTTCGGGGTACCAAGAATACCCTGGCGGTCTGGACGCACCGCTATAGGGGTTCAAAAATTATAAAGGGGGTTGGATTCCCACTTAAGGGGGGTCTAATTAATTTCGGGGTGCGAAGAAAAGCCTGGCGGTTAGGACCCACCGCTAAAGGGGTCCAACATTTATTAAGGGGGTTGGATTTAAACGTAAGGCGGGTCAAATTTATTTCGGGGTGCCAGGAATACCCTGGTGGTTACGACCCACCGCTATAGGGGTTCAATAATTTTAAAGGGGGCCGGATTGTCACTGAAACAGGGTCCAATTTATTTCGGAGTGCGAAGAATAGCCTGGGGGTTAGGACCCACCGCTCTAGGGGTCCAAAAATTATATAGGGGGTYGGATTTCAACTTAAGGGGGTCAAACTAATTTCAGGGTGCCAAGAATACCCTGGCGGTTAGGACTCACCGCTATAGGGGTCCAAAAATTATAAAGCGGGTCGGATTCTCACTCCAATTAATTTATGGGTGCGAAGGAAAGCGTGGGGGTTAGGACCCACTGCCAAAGGGGTCCAAAATTTATAAAGGGGGTGGGATTTCAACTTAAGGGGATCAAATTAATTTCGTGGTGCCAAGAATACCCTGGCGGTTAGCACCCACCGCTAAAGGGGTCCAAAAATAATAAAGGGGTTGGATTTCAACTTAAGGGGGGTCAAATTAATTTCGCGGTGCCAAGAATACCCGGGCGGTCAAGATTTATAGGGGAGTCAAATTAATTTCGGGGTGTCAAGAATACCCTGAAGGTTAAAGTCCACCGCTATAAGGGTCGAAAAGTTATAAAGGGGGTCAGATTTTCACTTAAGGGACGTCAAATTAATTTCAGGGTGCCAGGAATACCCTGGCGGTCAGGACCAACCGCTAATGCGGTCCAAAAATTGTAAAAGGGGTCGGATTTTCACTTAAGAGGGGTTAAAGTTATTTCAGGGTGCCAAAAATGCCCTAGCGGTTGCGACCCTCTGCTCTAGGGGTCGAAAGATTATAAAGGGGGTCGGATTCTCACTTAAAGGGGGTTCAATTAGTTTTGGGGTGCGAAGAAAAGCCTAGTGGTTAGGAGTCACTGATAAAGGGGTCCAAAAATTATAAAGGGGTCGGATTTCTACTTAAGGGGGATCACATTAATTTCGGGGTGCCAAGAATACCCTAGCGGTTAACACCCACCGCTAAAGGAGTCCAAAAATTACAAAGGGAGTCGGATTTAAACTTAAGGGGGGTCACATTAATTTCGGGGTGCCAAGAATACCCTGGTGGTCAGGATCCACCACTATAGGGGTCCAAAAATTACAAAGATAGGTCAAATTCATTTCAGAGTGCTCTAAATACCCTGGCGGTTAGGACCCACCGCTTCAGGAGTTTAAAAATTATAAAGGAGGTCGGATTCTCACTTAAGGTGGGCCAAATTACTTTCGGGGTGCCAAGAATACCGTGGCGGTTCGCACCGACCGCTAAAGGGGTCAAAAAATTATAAAGGGGGTTTCGTTTCAACTTAAGGGGGGTCAAATTATTTTCGGGGTGCCAATAATACCCTGGCGGTTAACACCCACCGCTAAAGGGGTCCTAAAATTATAAAGGCGGTCGGATTTCAACTTAAGATGGGTGAAATTAGTTTCGGGGTGCCAAGAATACCCTGGTGGTTAGGACCCACCTCTACAGGGGTCGAAAAATTATAAAGGGGGTCGGATTCTTTATTAAGGGAGGTCAAATTAATTTCGGGGTGCGAAGAAAAGCCTGGGGTTAGGATCCACCGCTTTAACGGTCGAAAAATTATAAAGGGGGTCGGATTTTAACTTAAGGGCGGTCAAATTAAGTTCAGGGTGCGAGAAATAGCCTGGGGGTTAGGACCCTCCGCTCTAGGCGTCCAAAAATTATCAAGGGGGTCGAACTAATTTCCGGGTGCCAAGAATACCCTGGTGGTTAGGACCCACCGCTGTAGGGGTCCAAAAATTATAAATGGGGTCGGATTTCAACGTAAGGAGGGTCAAACTAATGTCGGGTGCCAAGAATACCCTGGCGGTTATGACCCACCGCTATAGGGGTCCAAAATTTATTAAGGGGGTCGAATTTCAATTTAAGGGAGGTCAAATTAATTTCGGGGTGCCAAGAATACTCAGTGGTTAACACCCACTGCTAAAGGGGTCCAAAAAGTATAAAGGGGATCGGATTTCAACGTAAGGGGGGTCAAATTTATTTCGGGGAGCCAAGAATAACCAGGCGTTCAGGACCTACCGCTCTAGGGGTCTAAATATATAAAAGGGGGTCGGATTCTCACTTAAGGAAAGTCAAATTAATTTCGGGATGCGAAGAAAATCCTGGCCGTTAGGACCCACCGCCAAAGGAGTCCAAAATTTATAAAGGGGGTCGGATTTCAATTTAAAGGGGGTCTAATTTATTTCGGGGTGCCAAGAATACCCTGGCGGTTAGCACCCATCGCTAAAGGGGTCCAAAAATTAAAAAGGGCGTCGGATATCAAGTTTAGGGGGGTCAAATTAATTTCGTCGTGCAAAGAATACCCTGGCGGCTAGGACCCACCGCTATAGGGGTCCAAAAATTATAAAGGGGGTCAGATTGTCACTTAAAGGGGGTCCAATTAATTTCGGGGCGCGAAGAATAGCTCGGGGGTTAGGACCCACCGCTTTAGGGGTCCAAAAATAATAAAGGGGGTCTGATTCTCACTTAAGGGGGCTCCAATTAATTTCGGGGTGCAAAGGATAGCCTGGAGGTTAGGACCCACTGCTCTAGGGGTCCAAAAATTATACAGGGTCGGATTTCAACTTAAGGGGGGTCAAACTAATTTCAAGGTGCCAACAATACCCTGGCGGTTACGACCCACCGCTAAAGGGGTCCAAAAATTATAAAGGGGGTCGGATTTAAACTTAAGAGGGGTCAAACTAATTTTGGGGTGCAAAGAATAACCTGGCGGTTAGCACCCACCGCTAAAGGAGTCAAAAAATTATAAAGAAGGTCTGATTTCAACTTAAGGGGGGTCAAATTAATTTTGGGGTGCCGAGAATACCCTGGCAGTTAACACCCACCGCTAAAGAGGTCCAAAAATTATCAAGGGGGTCGGATTTCAACTTAAGGGGGGTCAAATTAATTTCGGGGTGCGAAGAATACCCTGGCAGTTAGGGCCCACCGCTAATTGGGTCCAAAAATAATAAAAAGGGTCGTATTCAAGGGGGTCCTATTAATTTTGGGGCGCGAAGAAAATCCTGGGGGTTGTGACTCACCGCTTTAGGGGTCCAAAAATTATAAAGGGGGTCTGATTCTCACTTAAGGGGGGTCCAATTAATTTTGGGGTGCGAAGAATAGCCTGGGGGTTAGGACCCACCGCTCTAGGAGTCCAAAATTATAAAGGGGGTCGGATTTCAACTTAAGGGGGGTCAAACTAATTTCGGAATGCCAAGAATACCCTGGCGGTTAGGACCCACCACTACAGGGGTCCAAAAATTATAAAGGGGGTCGGATTTCAACTTATGGGGGGTCAAATTAATTTCGGGGTGCCAAGAATACCCTGGCGGTTAGGACCCACCGCTATAGGGGTCCAAAAATTATAAAGAAGGTCGGATTCTCACTTAAGGAACTCAAATAAATTTTGGGGCGGGAAGAAAAGTCCGGGGGTTAGGACCCACCGCTTTAGGGGTCGGATTTCAACTTAAGGCGGGTGAAACTAATTTCGGGGTGCCGAGAATACCCTGCCGGTTAGGACCCACGGATATAGGGGTCCAAAAATTATAAAGGGGGTCGGATTTCAACTTAAGGGGGGTCAAATTAATTTCGGGGTGCCAAGAATACCGTGGTGGTTAGGACCCACCGCTGAAGGGGTCCAAATATTATAAAGGGGGTCGGATTTCAACTTCAAGGGGGTGAAATTAATCTTTGGGTGCCAAGAAGATCCTGGCGGTTAGGACCCACCGCTACAGGGGTCCAAAAATTATAAAGGGGGACGGATTCTCACTTAAGAGAGGTCAAATTAATTTCGGGGCGTGAAGAAAAGCCTGGCGGTTAGAACCGACTGCTTTAGGGGTCCAACATTTATAAAGGGGGTCGGATTTCAACTTAAGGGGGGTCAAATTTATTTCCGGGTACCAAGAATACCCAGGAGGTCTGACCCCACCGCTCTAGGGGTCAAAAAATTATAAAGGGGGACGGATTCTCACTTAAGGGGGGTCAAATTAATTTTGGGGTGCGAAGAAAAACCTGGCGGTTAGGACCCACCGCTAAAGGGGTCCAGCATTTGTAAAGGGGGTCAGATTTCATCTTAAGGGGGTTCAAATTTATTTCCGGGTGCCAAGAATACCCTGGCGGTTAGCACACACCGCTAAAGGGGTCCAAAAATTATAAAGGGGGTCGGATTTCAACTTAAGGGGGGTCAAATTAATTTCAGGGTGCCAAGAATACCCTGGTGGTTAGGACGCACGGCTATAGGGGTCCAAAACTTATAAAGGGGTTCGGATTCTCACTTAAAGGGGGTCCAATTAATTTCGGGGCGCAAAGAAAAGCCTGGGGGTTAGGACCCAGCGCTTTAGGGGTCCAAAAATTATAAAGGGGGTCCGATTTTTACTTAAGGGGGGTCCAATTAATTTTTTTGGTGCGAAGAATAGCCAGGGGGTTAGGACCCACCGCTCTTGGGGTCCAAAAATTCTATAGGGGGTCGGATTTCAACTTAAGGGGGCTCAAACTGATTTCGGAATGCCCAGAATACCCTGGCGGTTAGGACCCACCGCTATAGGGGACCAAAAATTATAAAGGGGGTCGGATTTTCACAAAAGGGAGGTGAAATTAATTTCGGGGTGCGAAGAAAGGCCAGTGGGTTAGGACCCACCGCTCTAGGGGTCCAAAAATTATAAAGGGGGTCGGATTTCAACTTAAGGGGGGTCAAACTAATTTCGGGGTGCCAAGAATATCCTAGCTGTTAGGACCCACCGCTATAGGGGTGCAAAAATTAGCAAGGGGGTCGGATTCTCGCTTAAGGGGGGTCAAATTGATTTCGGGGTGCGAAGAAAAGCCTGAAGGTTAGGACCCACCGCTCTAGGTGTCCAAAAATTGTAAAGGGGGTCGGATTTGAACTTAAGGGGGGTCAAATTAATTTCGGCGTGCCAATAATACCCTGGTGGTTAGGACCCACAGCTATGGGGTTCTAAAAACTATAAAGGGGGTCAGATTCTCATTCAAGGGGGTTCACATGAATGTCGGGGTGCCAAGAATGCCCTGGCCGTTAGGACCCGGTCGTAAAGGGGTCCAAAAATTGAAAAGGAGGTCGGATTCTCACTGAAGGGGGGTCAAATTAATTTTGGGGTGCCAAGAATGCCCTGGCGGCTAGACCGTTAAAGGGGTCCAAAAAATTATAAGAGGGTCAGATTTTCACTTAAGGGAGGTCAAATTAATTTCGGGGTGCCAAGAATGCCCTGGCGGTTAGGACCAACCGCTAAAGGGCTCCAAAAATTTTAAAGGGGGTAGGATTTTCACTTAAGAGGGGTCTAATTTATTTCCGGGTGCCAAAACTGCTCCGGCGGTTAGGACCCACCGCTCTTGGGGTCCAAAGATTATAACGGGGGTCGGATTCTCACTTAAAGAGGGTCGAATTAATTTCGGGGTGCGAAGAAACGCCTGGGGGTTAGGAACCACTGCTAAAGGGGTCCAAAAATTATAGAAGGGGTCGGATTTCAACTTAAGGGGGGTCACACTAATTTCGGTGTGCAAAAAATACCCTGGCGGTTAGCACCCACCACTATAGGAGTCCAAAAATTATAAAAGGGGTCGGATTTAAACTTTAGGGGGGTCATATTAATTTCAGGGTGCCAAAAATATACAGGCGGTCAGGACCCACCGTTAGAGTGGTCCAAAAATTATAAAGGGGGTCGGATTCTCACTTAAGGGGGGTAAAATTACTTTCGGGGTGCCAAGAATACCCTTGCGGTTAGCACCCACCGCTGAAGGGGTCAAAAAATTATCAAGGGGGTCTGATTTCAACTTAAGGGGGGTAAAATTAATTTCAGGGTGCCAAGAATACCCAAACGGTTAACACCCACTGCTAAAGGGGTCCTAAAATTATAAAGGCGGTCGGATTTCAACTTAAGATGGGTCAAAGTAATTTCTGGGTGCAAGGAATACCCTGGCAGTAAGGACTCAATGCTACAAGGGTCGCAAAATTATAATGGGGGTAGGATTCTAACTTAAGGGAGGTGAAATTAATTTCGGGGTGCGAAGAAAAGCCCAGGGGTGAGGACGCACCGCTTTACCAGTCCAAAAATTGTAAAGGGGGTCGGATTCCAACTTAAGGGGGGTCAAATTAATTTTGGGGTGTGAAAAATAGCCTCGGGGTTATGACCCACCGCTCTAGGGGTCCAAAAATTATAAAGGGGGCGAAATTAATTTCCGGGTTCCAAGAATACCCTGGCGGTTAGGACCCACCGCTGAAGAGGTCCAAAAATTATAAATGGGGTCGGATTTCAACGTAAGGGGGGTCAAACTAATTTCGGGTGCCAAGAATACCCTGGCGGTTTGGACCACCGCTATAGGGATCCAAAAATTATTGAGGGGGTCGGATTTCAACTTAAGGGGGGTCAAATTAATTTCGGGGTGCGAAGGATAGCCTGGGGGTTAGGACCCACCGCTAAAGGGGTCCAAAATTTATTAAGGGGGTCGGATTTCAACTTATGGGGGGTCAAATTTATTTCAGGGTGCGAAGAATACCCTGGCGGTCATGACCCACCGCTCTAGGGGTCTAAAAATAATAAAGGGGGTCGGATTCTCACTTAAGGGGGGTCAAATTATTTTCGGGATGCGAAGAAGAGCCTGGCGGTTAGGACCCACCGCTAAAGGGGTCCAAAATCTTCAAAGGGCGTTGGATTTCAATTTAAAGGGGGTCAAATTTATTTCGAGGTGCCAAGAATACCATGGCGGTTAGGACCCACCGCTATAGGGGTCCAAAAATAATAAAGGGGGTTAGATTCTCACTTAAAGGGGGTGCAATTAATTTCGGGGCGCGAAGAAAAGCCTAGGGGCTAGGACCCACCGCTTCAGGGGTCCAAAAATTATAAAGGGCCTCTAAATCTCACTTAAGGGGGGTCCAATTAATTTCGGGGTGCGAAGAATAGCCTGGGGGTTAAAACCGACCGCTTTAGCGGTCGAAAAATTATAAAGGGGGTCGGATTCCAACTTAAGGGGGGTCAAATTAATTTAGGTGTGCGAAAAATAGCCTACGGGTTATGACCCACCGCTCTAGGGGTCCAAAAATTATAACGGGGGTCGGATTTCAACTTAAGGGGGGTCAAACTAATTTCCAGGTGCCAAGAATACCCTGGCGGTTAGGACTCACCGCTCTAGGGGTCCAAAAATTATAAATGGGGTCGGATTTGAACTTAAGGGGGCTCAAATTAATTTCGGGGTGCGAAGGATAGCCTGGGGGTTACGACCCACCGCTAAAGGCGTCGAAAATTTATAAAGGGTGTCGGATTTTCACTTAAGGGGGGTCAAATTGATTTCGAGGTATCAAGAATACCCAGGCGGTTAGGACCCACCGCTACACGGGTCCAAAAATTATAAAGGGGGTCGAATTCTCACTTAAGGGGTATCAAATTAATTTCGGGGTGCGAAGAAAAGCCTGGCGGTTAGGACCCACCGCTAAAGGGGTCCAAAATTTATAAAGGGGGTCGGATTTCAACTTCAGAAGGGTTAAATTTATTTCGGGGTACCAAGAATACCCTGGCGGTTTGCACCCACCACTAAAGGGGTCCAAAAATTATGAAGGGGGTCAGATTTGAACTTAAGGGGGTCAAATTAATTTCGGGGTGCCAAGAATACCCTGGCGGTTACGACCTACCGCTATAGGGGCCCAAAAATTATAAAGGGGGTCGGATTCTCACTTCAAGGGGGTCAAATTAATTTCGGTGAGCGAAGAAAAGCCTGGGGGTTAAGACCCACCGCTTTAGGAGACCAAAAATTATAAAGGGGGTCGGATTCTCACTTAAAGGAGGTCAAATATATTTTGGGGCGCGAAGAAAAGCCTCGGGGTTAGGACCCACCACTTTAGGGGTCCAAAAATCTTAAAGGGGGTCCGATTTCAACTTAAGGGGGATCAAACTAATTTCGGGGTGCCAAGAATACCCTTGCAGTTAGGACCCACTGCTATAAGGCTTCAAAAATTATAAAGGGGGTCAAATTAATTTCGGGGTGCCGAGAATACCCTGGCGGTTAGGACCCACCGCTCTAGGGGTGGGATTCTCACTCAAAGGGAGGTCAAATTAATTTCGGGGTGCGAAAAAAAGATGGGGATTAGGACCCACCGCTTTAGCGGTCGAAAAATTATAAAGGGGGTCGGATTCCAACTAAAGGGGGTTCAAATTAATTTTGGGATGCGAAAAATAGCCTGCGGGTTAGGACCCACTGCTCTAGGAGTCCGAAAATTATAAAGGGGGACGGATTTCAACTAAGGGGGGTCAAACTAATTTCGGGGTGCAGATACCCTGACGGTTAGCACCCACCGCAAAACGGGTCCACAAATTATAAAGGTGGTCGGATTTGCACTTAAAGGGGGTGAAATTGATTTTAGGGTCCTAGAATGCCCTGGCGGTTAGGACCCTCCGCTCTAGGGGTCCAAAGATTATAAAAGGGGTCGGATTCTCACTCCAATTAATTTCGGGGTGCAAAGAAAAGCCTGGGGGTTAGGACCCACCGCTAAACGGGACCAAAATTTATAAAGGGGGTGGGATTTTTACTTAAGGGGAGTCAAATTAATTTCAAGGTGGCAAGAATATCCTGGCGGATAGTACCCACCGCTAAAGAAGTCTAAAAATTATAAAGGGAGTCGAATTTCAACTTAAGGGGGTTCAAATTCATTTCGGGGTGCGAAGAATACTCTGGCGGTTAGGACCCACCGCTACAGGGGTCCAAAAATTATAAAGGGGGTCGGATTTTCACCTAAGGGGGGTGAATTTAATTTCGGGGTGCCAAGAATGCCTTGGCGGCTAGGACCCACCGCTCTAGGGGTCCAAAGATTATAAAGGGGGTCGGATTCTCATTCCAATTAATTTCGGGGTGCGAATAAAAGCCTGGGGGTTAGGACCCACCGCTAAAGGGGTCCAAAATTTTTAAAGGGGGTGGGATTTCAACTTAAGGGGAGTCAAATTAATTTCGGGGTGCCAAGAATATCCTGGCGATTAGTACCCACTGCTAAAGGGGTCCAAAAATTAAAAAGGGGGTCGGATTTCAACTTGAGGGGGGTCAAATGAATTCCGGGTTGCAAGGAATACCCTGGCGGTCAGGACCCACTGCTATAGGGGTCCAAAAATTATAAAGGGGGTCGGATTTTAACTTAAGGGAGATCAAATTCATTTGGCGGTGCGAAGAATGCCCTGGCGGTTAGGACGAACCGCTAAAGGGGTCCAGAAATTGTAAAGGGGGTCGGATTTTCACTTCAGAGGGGTCTAATAAATTTTGGGGTGCCAAAAATGCCCTGGCGGTTAGGACCCACCGCTCTAGGGGTCCAAAGATTATAAAGGGGGTCAGATTCTCACTTAAAGGGGGTCCAATTAATTTCGGGGTGGGAAGAAAAGCCTGGAAGTTAGGACCCACTGCTAAAGGGGTTCAAAAATTATAAAGGGGGTCGGATTTCAACTTTAGGGGGGTTACATTAATTTTGGGGTGCCAAGAATACCCTGGCGGTTAGCACCTACCGGTAAAGGAGTCTAAAAACTGTAAAAGGGGGTCAAATTTAAACTTAAGGGGGGTTTCATTAATTTCGGGGTGCCAAGAATACCCAAGTGGTTAGGACCTACCGCTATAGGGGTCCAAAAATTACGAAGGGTGTCGGATTTTCACTTAAGGGAGGTCAAATTAATTTCGGGGTGTCAAGAATACCCACGCGGTTAAACCCACCGCTACAGAGGTCCAAAAATTATAAAGGGGGTCGGATTCTCACTTAAGGGCGGTCAAATTACTTTCGGGGTGCCAAAAATACCCTGGCGGTTAGCACCCACCGCTAAAGAGGTCAAAAAATTATAAAGGGGGTCTGATTTCAAATTAAGGGGGATCAAATTAATTTCAGGGTGCGAAGAACACCCTGGCGGTTAACAACCACCGATGGGGTCCTAAAATTATAAAGGCGGTCGGATTTCAACTTAAGGAGGGTCAAATTAATTTTGGAGTGCGAAAAATAGCCTAGGGGTTAAGACACACCGCTCTAGGTGTCCAAAAATTACAAAGGGGCTCGGATTTCAACTTAAGGGGGGTTAAATTAATTTTCGGGTCAAGAATACCCTGGCGGTTAGGACCCACAGCTCTTAGGGTCCAGAAATTATAAATGGGGTCGGATTTGAACGTAAGGGGGGTCAAACTAATTTCGGGCTGCCAAGAATACCCTGGCGGTTAAGACCCATCGCTATAGGGGTCCAAAAATTATAAAGGGGGTCGGATTTGAACTTAAGGGGGCTCAAATTAATTTCAGGGTGCGAAGGATAGCCTAGGGGTTATGACCTACCGCTGAAGGCGTCGAAAATTTATAAAAGGGGTCGGATTTCAACTTAAAAGGGGTCAAATTAATTTCGGGGTGCCAAAAATACCCCGGTGGTTAACACCCACTGCTAAACGGGTCCAAAAATTATAAAGGGGGTCGGATTTCAACTTAAGGGGGGTCAAATTTATTTCGGAGTGCCTAGAATACCCTGGGGGTATGGACCCACCGCTCTCTGGGTCCAAAAATTATAAAGGGGGTCGAATTCTCACTTAAGGGGGATCAAATTGATTTCAGGATGCGAAGAAAAGTCTGGCGGTTAGGACCCACCGCTAAAGGGGTCCAAAATTTATAAAGGCTGTCGGATTTCAACTTAAAGGGGGTCGGATTTCAACTTAAGGGGTTCAAATTAATTTCGGGGTGCTTAGAAGACCCTGGTGGTTATGACTTACCGCTAAAGGGATTCAAAAATTATAAAGAGGGTGGGATTTCAACTTCAGGGGGGTCAAATTATTTTCGGGGTGCCACCACCAACAGGGGTCCAAAAATTAGGAAAGGGGTCGGATTCTCACTTAAGAGAGGTCAAATTAATTTTGGGGTGCAAAGAAAAGCCTGAAGGTTAAGACCCAACGCTTTAGCGGTCAAAAATTATAAAGGGGGTCGGATTTCAACTTAAGGGGGGTCAACTTAATTTTTGGGGTGGGAAGAATACCCTGGCGGTTAGGACCCAACGCTGTAGGGGTCCAAAAATTGTAAAGGGGGTCGGATTTCAACTTAAGGGGGGTCAAATTAATTTCAGGGTGCCAAGAATACCCTGGGGGTCCAAAAATTATAAATGGGGTCTGATTTCAACTTAACGAGGGTCAAATTAATTTTGGGGTGCGAAGAATACCCTGGCGGTAAGGACCCACCGCTATAGGGGTCCTAAAATTACAAAGGGGGTCGGATTCTCACTTAAGGGATGTCAAATTAATTTCGGGGCGCAAAGAAGAGCCTGGGGGTTAGGACCCATCGCTTTAGAGGCCCAAAAATGATAAAGGGGGTCGGACTGATTTCGGGGTGCCAAGAATACCCTGGCGGTTAGGACTCACTTCTAAAGGGATCCAAAATTTATAAAGGGGGTGCCAAGAATACCCCGACGGTGTGCACCCACCGCTCTAGGGGTCGAAAAATTATAAAAGGGCTCGGATTCTTACTTAAGGGGGGTCAAATTAATTTTTGGGTGCCAAGAATACCCTAGCGGTTAGCACCCACCGCTAAAGGAGTCCAAAAATTATAAAGGGGGTCGGATTTTCACTTAAGGGGGGTGAAATTAATTTCGGGGTGCCAAGAATGCCCTGGCGGCTAGGACCCACCGCTCTAGGGGTTCAAATATTATAAAGGGGGTAGGATTCTCGCTCCAATTAATTTCGGGGTGCGAAGAAAAGCCAAGGGGTTAGGACCCACCTTTAAAGGGGTCCAAAATTTATAAAGGGGGTTGGATTTCAACTTAAGGGGAGTGAAATTAATTTCGGGGTACCAAGAATATCCTTGCGGTTAGTACCCACCGCTAAAGAAGTCCAAAAATTATAAAGGGGGTCCGATTTCAGTTTAAGGGGGGTCAAATTAATTTCGGGGTGCCAAGAATACCCTGGCGGTTAAAACCCACCGCTACAGGGGTCCAAAAATTATAAAGGGGGTCGGATTTTAACTTAAGGGGGGTGAAATTAATTTTGGGGTGCCAAGAATGCCCAGGCGGTTAGGACCTACCGCTCTAGGGGTCCAAAGATTACAACGGGGGTCGGATTATTACTCCAATTGATTTCGGGGAGCGAATAAAAGCCTGGGGGTTAGGACCCACCGCTAAAGGGGTCCAAAATTTATAAAGGGGGTGAAATTTCAACTTAAGGGGAGTCAAATTAATTTCGAGGTGCCAAAAATATCCTTGCGGTTAGTACCCACTGCTAAAGGGGTCCAAAAATTATAAAGGGGGTCGGATTTCAACTTAAGGGGGGTCAAATGAATTCCGGGGTGGAAGGAATACCCTGGCGGTTAGGACCCACCGCTCTAGGGGTCCAAAGATTATAAAGGGGGTCAGATTCTCACTTAAAGGGGGTCCAATTAATTTCGAGGTTCGAAGAAAAGCCAAGAAGTTAGGACCCACTGCTAAAGGGGTTCAAAAATTATAAAGGGGGTCAGATTTTAACTTAAGGGACGTCAAATTAATTTGGCGGTGCAAAGAATGCCCTGGCGGTTAGGACGAACCGCTAAAGGGGTCCAAAAATTGTAAAGGGGGTCGGATTTTCACTTCAGAGGGGTCTAATAAATTTTGGTGTGCCAAAAATGCCCTGGAGGTTAGGACCCACCGCTCTAGGGGTCCAAAGATTATAAAGGGGGTCAGATTCTCACTTAAAAGGGGTCCAATTAATTTCGAGGTGCGAAGAAAAACCAGGAAGTTAGGACCCACTGCTAAAGGGGTTCAAAAATTATAAAGGGGGTCGGATTTCAACTTAAGGGGGGTCACATTAATTTCGGGGTGCCAAGAATACCCTGGCCGTTAGGACCCACCGGTAAAGGAGTCTAAAAATTATAAAAGGGAGTCGGATTTAAACTTAAGGGGGGTAACATTAATTTCGGGTGCCAAGTATACCCAAGTGGTTAGAACCTACCGCTATAGGGGTCCAAAAATTACAAAGGGTGTCGGATTTTCACTTAAGGGGAGTCAAATTAATTTCGGGGTGCCAAGAATACCCAGACGGTTAAACCCACCGCTACAGGGGTCCAAAAATTATAAAGGGGGTCGGATTCTCACTTAAGGGCGGTCAAATTACTTTCGGGGTGCCAAGAATACCCAGGCGGTTAGCACCCACCGCTAAAGAGGTTAGAAAATTATAAACGGGGTCTGATTTCAACTTAAGGGGGGTCAAATTAATTTCAGGGTGCCAAGAATTCCCTGGCGGTTAACACCCACCGCTAAAGGGGTCCTAAAATTATAAAGGTGGTCGGATTTTAACTTAAGGGGGGTCAAACTAATTTCGGGATGCCAAGAATACCCTGGCGGTTAGGACCCACCGCTAAAGGGGTCGAAAAATTATAGAGGGGGTTGGATTCTCACTTAAGGGAGGTCAAATTAATTTCGGGGTGCGAAGAAAAGCCTGGCGGTTAGAACCCACCGCTTTAGCGATCGAAAAATTATAAAGAGGGTCGGATTCCAACTTAAGGGGGGTCAAATTAATTTCGGGGTGCGAAAAATAGCCTAGGGGTTAGGACACACCGCTCTAGGTGTCCAAAAATTATAAAGGGGGTCGGATTTCAACTTAAGGGGGGTTATATTAATTTTCGGGTGAAGAATACCCTGGCGGTTAGGACCCACCGCTCTAGGGGTCCAWAAATTATAAATGGGGTCGGATTTCAACGTAAGGGGGGTCAAACTAATTTCGGGGTGCCAAGAATAGCCTGGCAGTTAAGACCCACCACTATAGGGGTCCAAAAATTATAAAGGGGATCAGATTTGAACTTAAGGGGGCTCAAATTAATTTTGGGGTGCGAAGGATAGCCTAGGGGTTACGACCTACCGCTAAAGGCGTCGAAAATTTATAAAGGGGGTCGGATTTCAACTTAAAAGGGGTGAAATTAATATCGGGGTGCCAAGAATACCCTGGTGGTTAACACCCACCGCTACAGGAGTCCAAAAATTATAAAGGGGGTCGGATTTCAACTTAAGGGGGGTCAAATTTATTTCAGGGTGCCTAAATACCCTAGCGGTCTTGACCCACCGCTCTATGGGTCCAAAAATTATAAAGGGGGTCGGATTCTCACTTAAGGGGGATCAAATTGATTTCAGGATGCGAAGAAAAGCCTAGCGGTTATGACCCACCGCTAAAGGGGTCCAAAATTTACAAAGGCGGTCGGATTTCAACTTAACGGGGGTCAAATATTTTTCGAGGTGCTAAGAATACCTTGGCGGTTAGCACCCGTCACTAAAGGGGTCTAAAAATTTTAAACGGGGTCAGATTTCAACTTAACAGGGGTCAAATTAATTTCGGGGTGCCAAGAATACCCTGGCGGTTAGGACCCACCGCTATAGGGGTCCAAAATTATAAAGGGGGTCGGATTCTCACTTAAAGGGGGTCCAATTGATTTCGGGGCGCGAAGAAAAGCCTGGGGGTTAAGACCCACCGCTTTAGGGGTCCAAAAATTATAAAGGGGATCGGATTTTCACTTAAAGGAGGTCAAATTAATTTTGGGGGGCGAAGAAAAGCCTTGGGGTTAGGACCCACCGCTTTAGGGGTCCAAAAATCTTAAAGGGGGTCCGATTTCAACTTAACGGGGGTTAAACTAATTTCGGGGTGCCAAGAATACCCTAGCGATTAGGACCCACCGCTATAGGGGTCCAAAAATTATAAAGGGGGTCGGATTTAACCTTAAGGGGGTCAAATTAATTTCAGGGAGCTCAGAAGACCCTGGTGGTTAGGACCCACCGCTAAAGGGGTCAAGAAATTTTAAAGAGGATGGGATTTTAACTAAAGGGGTGTGAGGAAACCCGGGGAGGGGCGCTTGCCGTTCGCTGAAGCCAAGGGCATCGACGCCTGTCACTCGCCGCGCCCGCGTCCGAGGTCCTCAGCGACCAGCAGGGTGTCAGTTTTCGCGCTGCCTGTCACGCCCCCACTTACTGTCCAACAGGCACCCTCACTCTCTCTCCTTCCCTTTTTCTCTCTTCTCTCTTCTCTCTCTCTCTCCCCGCTTGCCAACTCATTTTATTCCCTCCAAGACACCCTCTCTCTCTCACTCTCCGCACCAACGTACTGATTTTATTCGCTTCCTGACTGAGACATTAAGACACGAGCTGCTGTTTGATCGTTATGCCCAGTTATGGCGTGACTGAGCTGGACTAGCACGGGCCTGCTCCAAATGCGGAACAACCTCATGCTAGTGTAGCGCAACCATAGCCTAATGCAGCCTGATGTTCAAGAACTGCCGATGGACAGCCACAGACCGCTATCATCAATTAATTAGTCTCATTGAGAACATGGTGACTACCTCCCTTTACATACGAAAAACCAGCTTCATGCTTCAACAATTCACCCATCACCAATTTGCCGAAAGCATATACTACCTTGGCTCCTTCCCATGCCCGTGTCGGATACGGGCACCAGTTTGCAGGCCARCGACTGTACCTTTCAGCATTCGGTGAAAAGACCTTCTTCTTGATAGCGTTCTCACTCACAGCAGTTCCCAGGCAGCTGTTACTTAACCATGACTTCAAACACCAAGGTTAGCCATGRCTTCAAMYCCCGGGGTTGCACGTACGCTTATCCAAATGGACTTCTCCCTCCACACGAAAGCAGCTGAAAATTCGAAATGACACCAAGCGCCTAGATTAACTCAGTTCACAGCAGCTCCGGGACTGACTGTGGCTTACCGCTGYTTGTACTAAAAGCGTACAAGACAGGAACTAGCSCGCGGTCAACCAACCGAAGTGCACTATTGAGACCGGAACAAACTCAACTCCCAACTTGATTCATAGACAGCCAAGGGGACTGCAAAACCAACCTTGTCACATTTTCAACACAAAAACTAGTTTCCAAGCTACGAGAGAGTTGGACCGGCACATTGTGTCTACCTAAAATCACTGGGTCCTGCCTG
>BFEA01000618.1:233791-247109 GCA_003427395.1 Chara braunii | reverse complement strand
ACATCAAAGCTAGGCGGTCTCGCAGTGCATCCCTCAACAATTCACCTTCCACGTTCGTGCACCGTCCCCGCCCGCATGCGCCGTTCCCCACAATGCCCAAGTCTACTCTACGCCGAACGCCGTTCGCATCCACCTCCCACAGAAGGTTCTCGTCGAAGTTGATCCCCCCGTCCAGGAGGATATTGTGGAGAGTGCAGACAACCACGAATTGTTGTGGCAAGGTCACTAGGTTCGTCTTATGGGTGCGCAAGAACAGACGCCACATGCACCTGAGTCGGTCGAATGCCCTCTCCACACACCCCTGTGCCACCTTTTGCCTCGTGTTGAAGCGCTCCTCGTCAGCACCTTGGTCGATTCCTCTGTACAGGGACACAATCCACGGACAGGCAACTGGATAACCGTTGTCGCCCAGCAGGTAGCCTCGCGTGACGACACCATGCGGCAGATTTTCCGGAGTTGTGTCGAACAGCTCGCCACTTTCTGCACGCCTAAACAACTGGGAATTGTGCAGGACATGGACGTCTTGCACACTTCCAGGGTATCCCACGTGAATGTCGAGGATCCGCAAATCCAAATCCACAACCACCTGCGCCTGCACGGAGAACTTCTGTTTGCGGTCTTAGTAGTTCTCGGAAGGTGCGCCGGCGGGCTTGTCAATGTAGATGTGTGTACAGTCGATAGCGCCGAAGCAGTTTGGGAAACCCTTCTCACGGAAAGCGCGTAGAATCTGCGCACGTCTCCTGCCCATTGGCCACTTTATTGCATCGGGGTACGCCTGTAGCAGCGCCGAAGTGACGTCGCGGACGGCCTGCAGTCCAGTTGCCCTGCCGATGCCAAATGCTGACGTGCCGCTCTCGTACGTCTCTCCGGACGCCCACCTGTATAACGCGAAAGCAATCAGCTGCTCCACTGACAATGGCATTCGATAGTGCGTCACCTTCTTCTCCATGTATGCGGCGCACGCGGCTACGATGTGGTTTAACATGGCCGTCGACATGCGCAGCTTCTGCCGGAAGTACTCGTCCGCCGCGTCGTCCCGAAGCCGGAGGTCCTCCCATGTCCCGCCAGTCCGTCGTTTGATCCACCATCGCGGAGTCTGCCGCGGGAAAACGCCAGACGTCACTGCGGCACCCAACTGGACGACTGGCTCACACGTCGCCGCGCAATCCGGCGCCTCTGCAACGTTCTGCAACAGCGCTCTTCGTTGTCGGAGCCGCGTCAGCATGTCGCGCGACGAGGACTCCATGTCGCCCATCGTGTTCACGACGACGGCAGTCACCGCCATCGCCACGGCGCCGATCTCTTCGTCGCGTAGACCGCTTGAGCAGCCATGACTGTCCATCTCTGCCAATCCTCGCACGGTTTGCCACGTCACGCCTTCGACAGCCGCCTCAGACACGCCCGCCGCGGAACCCTGCCGTCGTAGAGAAACAACGCCGAAGTCCACGATGGCAATGCTGTTGTACAATTGCACATGAGACGGACACGCGTCCGGTGCTCCATGCTTCCAAAGGACGGTACGCACGCCGGAGGCGAACGTGCGGCTCACCCGATCATGCGCACGCTCCTCGCAAGTTGCGTACACTCGAAAGATGGATTCCACGCGGCGAACGGCAGGGAGGCGCCGTATTCTTCAGGTCACACGCATCGGCAGGGAGGCGCCGTCTTTTTCACGGCGCACGCGTCCGCGAGAATTCGAATTCAAAATTTTGAAGTTCTGGGGAACCGCGCTTTTCACCGATCCGTCGACTCCTGCCCAAGGCCCACCGCATTCTGTACCACAGACACCGCCGAGGAATGGACGGACATCGGCGGCGCGGCTGCGTATACGCGTATGAAAACGGGCCGCGGGGAACCTTTTAGGACGAGTCCTAAAAGATGATTTTTAGGACTGCGTGTAACGACGCCGCACGAAATCCTAAAAAAATTTTAGGAGTCGTCCTAAAAATTTTAGGATTCTTTTAGGAGTGTCTAACGAGACCCTAAGTAACAACATTTATGAAAAATTATACGAAGTTTAGGTTTAGATATCCGTAAAGGATTTTCGAATCAGATCGAGAAACGTATAGCAAAGTTGTTTGGCACGACAAAGTTTAAGAAAAAAAATTCAAGAAACCATATTATCAGAAGACACCGCCACAGAAAATTGAATCAGATCATCGTCATTTAGCAAGAATATCCAAAATTACAACCTCAATAAAACAAACAAGTGAATTCAAAGTAAAGAAGACAAAAATCAAAAACCTAATTAGATCATCATCGTTGCTACACTTATGATCAGCGAGAGGGACTGTCCAAAGAAAAGCCAAGCTCATCCTCAAGATGCAATCAACAAGGCGGAAAAAAAAAAAAAAAAAAAAAACTCGACCACAGCACTCTCACAGATGCCCTTGTGACGAAAACGCAGCTGCCGCCGATACCGCTTGGCCCTTCTTCAAAACCACGGACTCGATGTCGCCTGCAATCCTCCTCCCACTCCACGTGAGGACGCGCTCCTCCCTTTCAGCCTGCATCAGCCAACCATCCTCCACAAACCTACGCAGGCAGAGAAGCAAAAGCAACCAATATGCCAAAAATCTCATGAAGACCTGCCCCCTTTCAAAGGCAGACTTCCCTTCAACCAGCGTTCTGGCCTGCAGAATCACTAGGTGAAGCGTGAAGCTGGAGATGGCACCACCTGTGCTTTCAAAAGGCAGGCCACACCAAGTCGCGCCACATCATCTCTACCCTCCCGCTGTCAAGTTTCGCGCCCACAGTCCCCTCTCGCCCACCGCGTCGCCAGACTCTCCATTAGCTCCTGCGTCGCGCCGCGTCCGCTCCGACGGTGCTCCAGCGGGGGCGCAGCGCTCCCGGTCGCGCTGCGTGTCTGTTCAAATAAACAGATACAATTATACAATGTTCAGGGACGCTGGACCCGCTTTCCAGCAGGTGCTTACCTGGTAGTTTTTTGGCAATCGGGGCCTTCGCTGTTGGGGTGTCCGACGTTCTTAGTTGCTTGCATTGGTTCACCTTGGGACTCGTCTGGAGTGGGACTTTTGTGAATTGGGACTTTACTCTTCTGGTCTACGTCTGTTAAATAGTGTAGCAACGTATCGGTAGTTACTCTCCGTGACGTAGACCGCTGATGAGTTCCGGTTCCGGCTGCCGGACGAAACATGTCGGGTCGTTTCCGGTAAGCTTGGTCTTGATTCTGACGATATGAGTGTGATGCTTACCTTCGTTCCAGGCTCCACGGGCTCGATCTTCATGTATTATTTAATAAGCTCGTTGTCACGTTGGGGATCATACCGATGTGTTGTCGCATGCTTCTTTCTTCTTTCTTCTTCCTTGGTCTGGGTTGGCTTTAGGTCCCTTTGGACCGATTGATGTATTGCTAAATGCTGTGCATGTATCTCACCTGCACTTCGACGTTGGAACCATCGTAGTGATTGTACTACAAGCATGTGACGCGTTCTATCGCTATCGAAGCTTCTATCATTTAGCTGTGTGCATCATTGAGCGTTGACCTTCCGTCATTCTTCACTATTCTTCATTCCTCTGGTATGGCGGGTTTGCCGCCTAATCGGGGCTATTTCCATTGCGGCTCTGTGAATCATTGGATTCGAATGCCCCGAACGTATGGGTGGGTTTCCTGTCACTGGGGCTAATGCTGTGCCCACCGGTCCACCTGCTCTTGCGCTCCCTGCCCCAGGCGGGGGTGTGGTGTCCTTGACACCTATATATCACCTGCGGTCATGACGGCGGGCCTTTTTACCGCATGCGGTCGGGATCCCGACCGCGGGGGCCGACCGCCCGCGGCCGAGTGCGGGCAAGAACCCCCGAGAATTTTTTCGGGGCCTAATAATGGACAATATATATGGGCGTGTAGATTAAAAAAAAAACTCAAAGCCCTTGCGCCATCCCTCTATCCCGGCAGTGGTACGAGAACTGCCAGGATTGAGGGCTTGTCTATTGGGCTGCTCCATCTATTGGTGGGGAGCGGCACCTGCTGGAAACCAGGTCAAGCGTCAGGTTGGTACTTCACATAACACATCGCTTGAGACCGTCTTTTCCTGGGGCTGTGGTTACTTATCTTGTCTGTCCTGGGCTCCATTGTCCCATGGAGCTGCTAGTGGTACCCGTCCCGTCCTCGAGCAACCCTTGTCTATTTACCCAGCCCCGTTCAGCAGCCCCCTGATGATGGTTTTCCTTTACCTGACTTTTGTAAACTGGCTTTTAAACCTTTCGAACCCTTTTGAACCCTTCCCCTTCGGTACTCCAGTGCTTAACTCTTTAAGCCCTTTTAAACCCTTTAAAACCCTTTAAAACCCTTTAAGACCCTTTAAAGCCCTTTACCCAGTCCGCTCACTTCCTTACCACCTTCTCTATCCTTGGGCCCCACAGATCAGAATCTATACAAGGAGGTCTGACAGGAGGCAACCTACATTTACGTAAGGGATTAAAGAAAAACTCTACACGCCTGTGATTAAAAAAAAAAATTGTAACATTAGAAGGAAGGGAAAAAAATATAAAACAAAAAACGAAATTAAAAAAATAAAACCGGCGATGATTTTTTTTTTCTTCATATGTTTAGTTTGTTGGGCCAGCGGTAAAACACTCGCCCACTGTGTTTTTGTGGTCGTTTGCGAAGAAACAAACGACACGGAATGAAAAAAACAAAAAAAGGCCACGAGTTAAATGCATGACTGTAACGAAATAGCAGCCTTGGGACTTGGGATAACTAACGCCCGAATACAGTTGTCATGTAGGCAATAACTTAGGCAATAAGTTTCCATACTGAGTATGGGTGTAGCCTCACTCACAAACTGCCTCCGTCGCGGGCGGTCCAAGCGTCTACCGGTATTGCATTCAAATATCTGTATAAACAAGGAAAAATGTTGTTCTGGGACGCTGGACCCGGTTTCCAGCAGGTGTTGCTCCTGTCTCTTATACACATCTAGATGTGTATAAGAGACAGGCGCAGGACGACAGACGGAGCCGATTCGGGCAGCTCGCACCGCAACGGTCGAATTTCAAAAGGAAGGTGGGCGTGTTCGTCGTCGTCTGTGGTGGTTGTCCGCAGATGAAGGTCGAGCGCCCCTGTCGCGGGCATGTCGGAACACACATCTGCAGTGGTCACGTGCGAGGGCGGCTGCAGAGGTGAATTTCAGGGCTGACGTGCGGAGGAGATTGCCTCTGCTGGTACTCGCTGTCGTCTTCCTGATTGTCGTCTTCCTCTACATGTGTTTTTCGTGGCGGCCGTGGAAACAACAACGCAAGAGGAGGGCTTCGACGAGACGGGCGGCAGGCAAACGTCTAATGGAGGGCATGCAGGCACGACCGGCTGCTGCCGCAGGTCAGGGAGGAGTTCGATCTTCTACGGCGGAGCCTCGAAGGCGGTACGACCCGTCCATGTACACCCATCTAGAGTCGTGGGACACGCCATTGCCCCCGTCGGATAAGGAGCCAAAGAAGGAAGAACTTTCGACGTTGCCTCTCGGTAGCGGCTCGACTTAGTTGTCGTCGCAGACGGTGCGAGCAGGCGGGTCGGCTTCCGACGAAGGGGGCGAGTTCACGTCATTGCTCCATCAAGGCTTGCGGGACGATGACGGCGGAGGAGTTGATCTGAGGTTCGAGTTGTGTTCTGGCGGCGGCAGGGAGGCGAGTCGTACGTTCATCATCGACGTAGATCTTTCGGCACGTGGCGTTAAGCATGGTGGAAGTCTGCATATGGAGCAGTCCACACGCTGCACTCGTGACTAGCCCGGTCGGGCCATTGCCAGCGGGACAGCAGCATGGATCGACTGCTCCGTCCGTCGATCGATTAACACCGACCTGGCCCGCACCCCCCGGGGTGGCAGCAGGGCCCCTGCGCATGGGCGGTGCACGTTCGTTGATGCCTGCGTACACAACACCGGTCGAATCCGGAGTGAAGGACGAGGGAACGTGCAGAGTGCCGGTACGTCCACGACCCACTGTGGAGAACATAACACGTGGAGTGCCGAACATGCGTGCACACAGCGATGGAGGCGAAGACGACGTCGGCTTCGGTGACGACGCAGACGAAGGGATGAGGGAAGACGTGGAAGCGGGGGACGACGACGACGACGTTCCAATTCGGCCTTTAGGGAAGACGGCTGGGACGGAGAAAGGACGCGGCAGAGGTGGTGTCCGTGGTCGATCCGTTGGCCGTGGAGGCAGAGGTGGCGTAAGTGGCAACGCCGGGAAGTCTCCGACGTACTGGTCTGCAGAAGACCAAATGCTCCTGGTG
Source organism: Chara braunii (assembly GCA_003427395.1). Lineage (NCBI taxonomy): Eukaryota > Viridiplantae > Streptophyta > Charophyceae > Charales > Characeae > Chara > Chara braunii. The sequence continues at coordinate 240,859 of BFEA01000618.1, read as the reverse complement.
CGATGCAAGCGGGAGCAAGATATGCACCTCGCCGGCTTGTCTCACAGTTACGGGCGGATGAAGACGAAAGAGTGGAAGTGGGAGGACATGTCGAAGCGGATGGCAAATGCGGGGAGGCCGAAGGACGCTGACGACTGCATGAAGAAGTGGGACAATCTGTTCCAGAACTACAAGAAAATTCAGAGGTTTCAGAATGCCAGCGGGCGGCCAGATTTTTTCAGGTTGACGAACAAAGAGAGGAAGGAGCACAACTTCAAGTTCCGGATGGGCAGGGCACTGTACAACAAGATCCACGCGGGCATGGTGGGGAACCACACGATTTTCCCTCCCAACGTTGTCGACACCGGCAGTCCGGATGGGGTGCAACTGCCCAGGCGAGGAGCGGGTGGCGGGGAGTCTGTTTGTAGTGAGGCGGCCGGTGAAGGCTGCCCTGACGAGCGTTCTTCTGCGAGGGAGTCCGACAGCAACGTAGTCAGCGGGGCGGGAGGCGGGAAGCGTAAGAACGCGCGTCAGCAGGCATTCGAGTCCATCTCTGATGTCATGGAACGCCATGGCGCACTGATGTCGTCGATGATCGAATCGTCTAGCAAGCGGCAATGCAGCATCTTCACGAGGCAATGCGACATACTGGAGCAGGAAGTTGCCGTCCAAAAAGCGCACTATGCGGCGTCCGATGAGACGCAGAGGATGATGTGCAAAGCACTGTTGGAGATCGCTGCCGCCATCCGTGGTCGGTCGGCCATGTAGGCCATTACGTGCTTTGTTGATCAAAGTTGGTTCTTTGCCGTCGTCATGGAGTTCTTTTTTTTTTTCGGTTGTGAATTTTATGATGTTGCCATTGGCGATGCTTGTGGACGGCTGCCGCGGAAGCAATGCCAAGTAGTTGACGGACAAATGGGGGCGGCGAGAGGGGGGGAGGTGTGTTTTTGTGTGTGTGTGTGTGTGTGTGTTTAAAATTTTTTTTTTTTTTTGCCGTAGTTAGAATTGGGCGTGGTTTGCTGTGGAAGCGGGTTGTGAGGGGGAATGGNACTCCTGGCCGCACAGCCGAGAGTTACTAACACCACCCTACTGAAGCCTCATGCAGCACAGCAATTGGCTTTCTTTTTTTTTTTTTTTTTTTTTTTTTTTTTGGGAAACCCCTGGTAACATCCCTCTATCCCAGCGGTGGTACGAGAACCGCCAAAATTGAGGGCTTCTCTGTCGGGCTGCTCCATCTATTGGTGCGGAGCGACACCTGCGGGGAACCGGGTCCAGCATCCCTTTGACAGATCTTGTAATTCAGAAGTTGGTGATTGATTTTTTTTTTTTTTTTTTTTTTTTTTTTTTTAGAAGTTGGTAATTGTTGTTCACTGGGGCTGCAGTAGTTTCTGCTGCCATACCGGGCGGGGCTCCTTCATCCCTTGGAGCTGCTAATGATACCCAACCCATCTTGGAATTGGCAATTTTTTTGGGAGAAGCTCCATGCAATTTTTTTTGTAAGAAGCTCTAGGAGTTCCCTAGAGTTTGCAAAGGTCGGATCGAAAGAAACAGGGAAATGTAGAGTCCCAAAATGATGCCAGGGGGCGTGTCCCACTAGCAGGGGTCTAGTTTACGTCTCCAACGTGGTCACACTAGGGCGGTGAGATTTTCAGATCGGATGGCAGGGAGCCATGTATACTCGTAACCAGAACAAAACCTTGAGAAGTGGGACATGGGCCCAGGTCTCATAGAGAGAGTCAGGGAGGTACGCCGCCACAGGCCCGCACACCAACGCGAATATCGAAGGGTGGGTGTGGCCGCTTCGCCAAAGTCAGGCGAGAAAACGACCGGCCCTCTGTGAGAACTGCCGATGGACTTGACTGGGTTGCAAAGGTCCGCATATGCAACGCCCGCGGCTGCTGGTCTGGCTCCCGAAGGCCTCATATACAAGAGGGAGAGGGAACGCAGTCCGCCGTGGCTCGCCAATCACCGGCCTCATATACAATTGCTGCTCCAGCTGGTGGAACCAGGACAGCTGGCGAAACTGTTCTGCATCCTGGGTTAGTCCCAGGTCCCAGGTCCCAAGGAACGCAAATCACCGGGCTCATACTATACGATTGCTGCTCCTGCTGCTGGGACTGGGACACGGCTGCCAAAGCTGTTCGGCACCCTGGGTTAGTCCCATATCCCACAACCTCAGATCGCTGATGTTGCCTTGCGGGTAATGCACACCGTAGATGTAGGGCGTAGTTGTGGCTGCTCCGGTGTGAGATGAAGCGTGCCATCATAGATGGGGTAAATCCACAGTCAGAAAAAGTCCAGTCCCAAGTCCCAAGTACCAGGTACCAAGTCCCAAGTCCCAAGTCCCAAGTCCCAACTGAATTCAACTTGGAGATAAACCACCGGTCAGAAAAAGTCCAAGTCCCAAGTACCAGGTACCAAGTCCCAAGTCCCAAGTCCCAACTGAATTCAACTTGGAGATAAACCGCCGGTCAGAAAAAGTCCAAGTCCCAAGTCCCAAGTACCAGGTACCAAGTTCCAAGTCCCAAGTACCAGGTACCAAGTCCCAAGTCCCAACTGAGTTCAACTTGGAGATAAACCGCCTATAACAGCCCAAGTGACGCAGGCCGACCAAATAGGGGCCAGTCACTATCAGTCAGAGGAGTAGGGCGGTTGCAAAAGGGACAAAGGGACAGTGTAACGATAACGAGACCCCTTTAAAAATTCCATTCATCTCTTTTTCACCTTTTCAAAATTAAAAAACGGGCGACGGCCTTGAGATATCAAGATCGAGCTGACCGGGTCATCTGTCTGGTTCCATCATTTAGGGCCTGGCTCGGCTACTCACCGAATGTGCAAATGATGAGAATGAATCAGAATGAATCTTCCGATAGAGCGTGGGAAGATACTTTCGGGCACACTTTTTGTCTTCCGTGCATCTGGTCAGTTCGGGAGCGAGGCCCTTAGGCTTGTATTTGAACAGTTCACGGGTTTAGCACCTGATGGCCTACATAGAACCCGTTGGTAGGCCCCTTTTTTCTCGACTTGTGCTTATCATCATTTTGTTGCGCAGGGGTCATTTTAATCTGCTCAGGGGTCATTTTAATCTGCTCTCGTCCGTCAGATTCTCACGAACGTCTCGAAGGAACAGCTGAATGTTTTTTTTTTTTTTTTGTGGGCGAAAGATGACCGAAGCCGAAAACCCTCCGCAACCCTTCCCCCCCCCTCCCCCAAGAAAAAAAAAAAAGAACCAGGCACACAAGAGACGTGAAACGTATAGACAAAGCAACACAAGTAGATCTGAGTTTAGCGCAATGAGCTAATCAAATAATCATCGATAGATTCAATTTTTTTTATTTTATTTTTTCAAATTCAAACAGAGCCGGAATGATGATGCTTGGTCCGAAAAAGAATACCCAAAATAAAAATCAGGAGAGGAAAAAAAGGGAGGACTGATTAACCAGAAGTAGGTGTTGAGGAAGTAGACTAAGGGGGAACTACCGTAGCTTGACGTTACTTGTACAGCATGCGCATCACTACTTAGATAAGAAAGCAATCTTCCGTTTTTTTCCAGAAGCCTATTCCTGATCGCTCGAAGTTGGAAGGGATGCCGTAAACACAAAACGCCGGGGTTTTTCTCTCATGGCCTATATAATTATCCACGCGGCGTCGTTGACAAGCTAAGGGTATACTCACAGGGAACCTGTTCAATTTATATGCGGTCGTGTTTGCGGTCAGGTGCATCCAGGAAATTCCTCGTGTAAGCATATGCACTAAGAATGGAATATCGAACACGGGAAAGCCAATTCTTGATATCCAAACCCTGACAGATAAGGCCGGGGGGGCCGGGGGAGGGGGGGGGAGGGGAGGGAGTGGAGGAGAGAGAGAAAAGTGCCGCCTTTCCACGTCCATCTAACGAGCCAACGAGCGAGCGAGCGAGAGAGAGAGAGAGAGAGAAAGAGAGAGAGAGAGAGAGAGAGGAGGAGGAGCGGGGGTGGAGAGAGAGAGAGAGAGAGAGAGAAGTGCCGCCTTTCCACGTCCATCTAGAGAGAGAGAGAGAGAGGAGGAGCGGAGCAGGAGAGAGAGAGAGAAGTGCCGCCTTTCCACGTCCATCGAGAGAGAGAGAGAGAGAGAGAGAGAGAGAGAGAGAGAGAGAGAGAGAGAGAGAGAGAGAGAGAGAGAGAGAGAGAGAGAGAGATCCCAAAGTAACCCTTCTCTAGCAGGAAGCCATCAAAATCGGAAGAAGGGGTAGAAAAGGAGGGAATGGCAGAAGAAGGGAGGGAGAGGAATGCTCGGGTCACCCGGGTCTTCCTCCGAGTCGCATGACCAGGACAGTTAATGCAGGTCGCCGCTCCACGCCACAGGTCGTGTAAAACCCCACAACAACTGAACACGCACTTGCGTCCGCAGGTCAGGTCAAACGCCAATAAAAATAACGATGACGCCCACAGACAAGGGTCGTAATCCTTGATGATGAGTGCTTGTACTCTTTGATGATGATCGCTTCTACTCCCCCAGAGTAGAATCGAATGCTTGTTCGTGATTATCGCCGCCGAGTAACAGCAGGGAGAGCACACATGATCCCCAATGATTCTCATGTGTCGGCGATCCCGTTACCAATGAGAACGGCTATTCACTGTCGTGGGAACTCCATTAAGCAGCCGCCACTAAGAAAAGGCCTGGTCAGCTACACCACCGGCTGCCAGTAAAAGACAAAGCCTGGTCATTGGCCACATGATCCCCAATGCTATAGGTTTCATCCAGCTTTTGACAAATCGAGAGAGAGAAGTGGACGTACATGCGCACCTCTGCATGTGTGTGTATTCGTGTGTGCATTTTTGTTTGTGTATCGAGTTTCCTGTTTGTTAGTGTGTGTGCCCGCGCCCCTATGTGTGCGTATTTGCCCTTGTGTGTGTGTGTGTGTGTGTGTGTGTGTGTGTGTGTGTGTGTGTATGCGAGAGAGAGAGAGAGAGAGAGAGAGAGAGAGAGAGAGAGAGAGAGAGAGAGAGAGAGAGAGAGAGAGAGAGAGAGAGTGAAGGGAAGGGGCTGAGCTGATTGGATGAGCAAACGATATCGGCTGAACCGGGCCGGCAAAGGAACGATCCGACTGCCTACAGCTTGCTGCAGCAGGTTAACGGCGTAGCTGGTAATAGTTTGGATATCTATGTCTTTGCCATTATTGCCAGAAGAGAAGAGGCAGAGCTCGTAACGCAAGTTGGTAGACAATGCCAACGTAAGACTGGCGCACAATTGCCTCATATAGAGCAGGGAGCATCCTCTGGGAGCCCCGAGTGCTACTGACACACTCCTTATCTTCAGCCTATTGACGACTCATTGTGGGCTTCAGCCGCTTTACTATGCTGTCCAGTTTAAGTGCCGGCGTGTTTGGGCACAGGCGGAAGTTGAAGCGGAAGGAAGGCGCTGCCATCCCCAGATGGTCGGAAGCGGAAGCGGAAGCGAGGCGCGCTCATCCGCAGTTTGTGATGGGGATAGTGAATATATATTATTGTAATTTACTATGTATATGTTTTTGTCACAGAGAGCCGTTCGATGCAATCAGCAGGCGGAACGGGAGAAAACGACAAAAAAGTGTTTCGTCCGAGATCATCAACTCATCAGGAGGCTGGAGATATATATATATATATATATCGTCAAATAGAATATATATATATATAGACATGGCCAGCCCGAGAGGAGGTAGAAGCGTTGCAGCAAATTGTACACGATCATATTGGGCTTCGCTCCACTGTACAACGTTCCAAGCGTATTTGGCCATGTTCTTCGTGCAGATACATTTTTCAAAATGTATGATCAGTTCGAGTGTATGTGATTCAGAATGGAGTCCAGATACCAGTAAAATGTCGAGTAGTGCGGCGAGGGCCATTGACTCCTGCGGACATGCTAGCATCACGCACCATCATGCAGCTGGTGCAAATGCGATATCCATGATGATTTCCGTGGGCCATCAATCCTTAACGTCCAGTTCCGGAAACAGGGCCAGATACAGACATCACGGCCATCGCTGTACACAGAAACAACAAAGTTAACCTCGTTTGTCATCGAAAGCCGGGAACAAATCGCCTGCACGAGAAAGAGGCGCGGTCAGGAGAGAAGTGCGGAAGTGGGGAAGGGGGGAAGCGTGGCTGAAGCCGGGGGGGAGGAGAGGAGGGTGCGCACTAGCGGACCTATCGGCTTTCAACCAGGACATGGTTTGAACCAGGACATAGTTTGAACCAGGACATGGTTTGAACCAGGACATGCTTCATCAGATTGCCAATGTCAATCTGAAAGCTGGTTGATCACAAGAAAACGAGAAAACGGGAGTTATTCTGAACCATGGCATCGGACAATCGACGGTCGACGGGGCCATCTGTGAGTCCGATGAGTTTATTCGCCGAAAACAAACGCAACGAAGGACGTTTGGGGACAAACAAGGTGTCCCACAGATAAGGTGGAAACAGATACGGAAAAAGGGTCAAAATAAATCGAGACAGACTAGGGGTCAAAAGAAATATTGACACACAATTGGACAATGCGAGGTCCCACTATCAGATTGCCAATGCCAATCCCACTATCAAGTACGCCATCTATAGAGCCGCCGACGGATGAAAGCGTTGCAGAGACCACCACGTCCTCTATGTGCCTATGTGTGCCTGTTGTGCTAGTACGTGCCAGTGTGTATATAGTGATCTGCTTGTGTTGCTGTTCTGCGTGTGTGCGTGTGTGCGTGAGAGAGAGAGAGAGAGGGAGAGAGAGAGAGAGAGAGAGACGGACAGACACAGATTGCGCGGGCTTAATTGGCCGATCACCTACAGGTGGAAATGAATAGTGGAGGTCGAGATCGGTGATCACTCCTCTACGGCGACACGCACACACACACACACACACACACAGAGAGAGAGAGAGAGAGAGAGAGAGAGAGAGAGAGAGAGAGAGAGAGAGAGAGAGAGAGAGAGAGCGGGCTTAATTGCCCGATCATCTACAGGTGGAAATGAATAGTGGAGGTCGAGATCGGTGATCACTCCTCTACGGCGACACGCACAAGAGAAGAAGACATTAAGCACAGTGAAAGGATATTTCCTCGGCTGGCGATCTGATATGAACGAGGCC
>BFEA01000618.1:203971-224119 GCA_003427395.1 Chara braunii | reverse complement strand
AAAAAAAAAAAAAAAAAAAAAAAAAAAAAAAAAAAAAAAAAAAGTTTTGCCACATTGCACTCTCGACTTGGGGCATAGCCACACCACTCTCCAAATGTGAAAAAGATAAAAATGTGGCGGATGCATCTGGCCATGTTCCAGCGGGATGTTCATTCTCATTTTGCACATTTCAAGAGTGGTGTGGGGATGCCCTTGAGGCGCTCTCCGATTCAGAGGCCCGGAGGCGCACTTCAGACAGAGACTGTCCAGCACTGTCCAACATGTGGGGACGAAAAATGTGAGGAGAATGCTTATCTGCGCAGGAGTTTTCGGGTTGAAGCACAACACAGGCCAATTTCGGGGCTCGCCGGACGGTACACGAAACGAAAAAAAAAACATCTTCGTTTCGTGAACATCTCACCGTTGTCGAGCGCATCGGTCCGGCACCTCACAAGGTAGCGCGGGACCCTCCCGCCGCATCATGCAGTAGTTGGTATAAATCCTCGTCGCGAATACATAATGGAGCTTTCGCAAGCCGCTCCGCCCGAGTGCGCCAGCCATACCTATCGCGAGCCCCTACGACAAGATAGGGCCTACGCGAGGCACGACTTACCTCCACCTTACGGGAGTTGTCACCTCCCTTCGGTGGGCGTATCCCCGCCAAGCTACCAGTCCACAGTACGAAAGCTAATTAGCTGCAATCGCAGAGGTGGACCAACCGAGGGCGTTTCTCGTACGCTGTAGCATAGGGGGTACGCACGATAATACGCCTCTATCGGACCCGCACGCAGACCGACATTTTGGGGCGCTGAGGTTCCCAGCACGACTCGTCGCCAATCGACTAGGACGCATCCCACACACCGCGCGAACTCCACTCTAAAGAACATAAACAATACAAACACACACACATATACAAACATATACAGAATGACACAGAACAAACAACACGACAACACTCCTAGTCCCTTAGTAACCATCCCATAACTTTCCGATGCGGAAATCGAATGGGCGTCACGCACGAGACTCAGTATAAAACTGTGCGGGCGCAAAGTCTTCCCATATCGACTAGCAATGCATGAATACGCAAGCAGTCGCAAAGATGGCGTACTATGTAGTGCCCACAATCAAGCGGTCCTTCGTTGATCCGAGTACCGCTTTTGACACTCAAGTGTTACTCTCGAAGTATCATGAGTGTCTACTCCCTCACAATATTGCACAGCTGAAGGAATAGCCGTGCGGCCGCCGCGGCATCTCCGGCCTTTAGGCTAAGTGTCTCCGTAGGCAGGGCAAATAGGCTATGCGCGGGGGCAAATCCCTTCCATGCAGAGTCTAGGACCTGGGATGTCCTGGACAAGGACCTCGAATCCAGGCCCGGGATCAATGTCCGACTAAGAAATCTTTAAGAAACATACAACAAATAGAGGGGGTTTCTCCCTTTTCTCAGTCTCAACCCCTAATTAAGCCCTTGAACGTCGGCCGCTCAGGCCAAACGAACACCCACTACAGGTACATACATATATATATGTAAAAGGAGAAAAAGTATGTGACGATCACTCCTCACAATTACAGTGACACTCCTCACAACCATATATATGTGTGTGATCGCAGATAGTCAAATTCAAAAATCCAAGCCACCGAACATACATGCAATCACATCAAAGAGTCAACCAAACATCCATGCGCTACACGGAGTCAACTTCAACCAACCTCTATACTCATACCCCTCGCTTTAGCCATGCAAGCCCCAGCCTTTGTCCAACCAAACATAATTAAATACTCAATACCTTTGTTAAATGGTCATTCAATAAAAGTCCAGGTGAAAACCTTAAAAAAACAAAAAAAATCATCAGGGCTAAAGCCTTTTAGGTTGAGTATCGAGGGTGGATTGGAGTTGACTCGTAGACCGACGAATCGACAACCGATATGTTATCAAGGAAAACAGCAGAAGATTCTGATAGGATTAAACTGAATCTAACCCAAATCCTGAATCAATCGACCAAGAAGACCTGTAACACAAGACATGTCAATCCCCAAGCTAAATCTATAAGTTCACATGGAGAATAATCTCCAGATCACGATCTCGGTAAAAACCGTCCTAAGTAACTAAGCCTAAGTCTGCTTCTAAGCAAGTGCCCAAAGAAAGGTAGACCCATGGTAAAATCTCCCCCATACAGGGTGGATTGTCAGAATCGCCACCTGTCAAAATATATTATAACTCCTTTGGACTAAGAAAAATTTAGCAGTGCTTCCCGTAGGAAAAATATCTTTCCAGAATTCATAATAACTCATATATGAAAATAAAAATCAACTAGTATAATTTGGAAAGCCAAATTTTGTCTAACTCCCTGAATTAGTAAAAATTTGGGCAGCATCTCATTTAGAAAGGTAGATCTACCAGAATTATACTAAGTCATATATAAACTCAGAAATAAAATCTGAGTTCAACTAAGACAAAATTTAACTAAACCCTTATATTTGTAAAAATTTCGGCACCACTCCCTCTATCAAAGTGTTTCTCCAAGATTTATACAAAGCTAAGTTCAAAATTTGAAGATAACTTTGATTCTTCAAAGTCCAGTTTTGTCTAACTCCCTGAATTAATAAAAATTTGGGCAGCACTCCCTCTAGAAAAGAAAACTTTCCAGATTTTTACTAAGTCATAACTAAGTTGAACTTTAGAAAGTCGAAATTCAACAGAAAAATTTTCCAGAATTAAATAATCATTCTATAGTAAAATTACATTCTAAATTTCAAATTTTCATTCTATCTTAAAAAATGTCATTCCAATTTTAAAGTTTTTCATCTTACTTGAAAACTTTTCTTCCAAGAATGGGGTATCCCTTCTTATTTGAACTGCGTGATAGAGATGGAATGAAAGTATGGATGAGTTCATGAAATATTTTAATTGGACTGTCATTCTAAGTAAGGATTTTCAGTCATAAATTAGAAAATATTTGTTTTAGTAGAATGAAAGTTTAATTAAAACATTTCATAAACTCATTCAGACTTTCATTTCATCTTGAACAAATAGATGTACTTGGAAGGAAAAGTTTATATTTAGACGAGAACTTATCAAATAAAACAGAAAATTTCAAAATTGAACGAACATTTGAATGATAATTTATAAATATGAAGGATTTTTTTTTATGAAATATTTTTTTCAACTTTCATTTCACGTCGGAATTTTTTTTTTTTTTGACTAACTCATAAAAACTTCGGCAGCGCTTCCCGTAGGGAAAGTAACTTGCCAAGATTTATACAAAGCCAAGTATAAGAAATGATCCAAGAAAATGTGAGAATTGACCTAAGTAAAAAGGTTAACTCAAAAAATGCAGAAATCGAAACTAACTCATATCGCTCTAGCACGTGGCGAGCAACTAAAGCAAGTACCTATCTAACTGAAACTTAGACTATATAGTGACCTCACTCAGCCACATGCAGGCCAAACCACAAAGGTAAGTACTCTCCCCAGCCCCAAGTCACTTCACATAAGATAGTTCATGAATCCTCAAGTAATTCAAACTTTATACCCAACTTACATATGGCATAACGCTACACCATTCAGCTTGGAAACAATGCCCAGCGTGCCTTAAGATATACACGAACAGGTTGCACAACTACAACGAAAAAAATTCCTAGAATTAAATAATCATTCTATAGTAAAATTACAATCTAAATTTTAAATTTTCATTTCATCTTAAAAAATATTATTCGAATTTTAAAATTTTTCATCGTACTTGCAAATTTTCATTCCAAGAATATGGTATCCCTTCTTATTTGGACTGCATGTCAGAGATGGAATGAAAGTCTGCATGAGTTCATGAAATATTTGAATTGGACTGTCATTCTAAGTAAGGATTTTCAATCATAAATAGGTTAATTCAATCTACATTAGAAGATATTTGTTGTAGTAAAATAAAAATTTACTTAAAATATTTCATAAACTCGTCCAGACTTTTATTCCATCTTGAACGAATAGATGTAGTTGGAAGGGAAAAATCATATTTAGACGGGAACTTATCAAACAAAACTGAAAATTTTAGAATTGGACGAACATTGGGATGATAATTTATAAATATGAAGAATTTTTTCTTTATGGAATGTTTTTTCAACTTTCATTTCTCGTGGGAATTTTTCTGTTGTACTTCTCTCTTCTCTGGGCATATGACTAGACCATTCGGCTTGGAAACAATACCTAGTCGCCCTGAACTGTTTAATATCCAAAATTTAATAACTTGCTGACTTTTTTCTCAAAAGAAATGCAAATACGGGCAGGGGACTGAACCATTTGACTTGGAAACAATGTTCAGCTTGGCGTGACTACTTTCAATTATACTCTGTAATTTCATTTTTCTCTTAATGATATGGCTTAGTGTTGGACCATTCATGTTAGAAACAATGTCGAACTGCCTGTTCACATGCAAATATAGATAAAGTACTTCCTGTTATACTCAGTTTATGCTTATCTGCGTGGTTTTCAGGCTAAATCATTCAACTTAGAAACAATGCTTAGCCTTAGACCATAAATCTTTCAAATCTTTCCTCAGAATAAAATAAACATTAAACCGTTCAATCGGGCAAACCCTCAGAAATAAACAGAGCAACCAGACCATTCAACTTAGAAACAATGTCTGACTCTTCAGAAAACAGTCAAATAAACATAGCACTGGGTCATTCAACTTAAAAACAATGCTCAGTCTTTAATTGACCCGGTGAAACGCATGCAGTCTGTCTTCCTCCCACCTTCCCCCAATTCATCCCTTAGTCTGCTTTTAGTCAAAAAAAAGAGAAACTTAAGTTTTTCACACATATTTTTTTCATTCAGCCTGATTAAATCCTGAAAGACAGGAAAATCGTAGGGGATCACAAACATACAATCAGTCAAACTAGAAGGAGATAATCAAAGATGGGTGTAGCGGGGTCATACAGACAAAAAAAAGTAAACCTGACTGTTCCCTGCCTCCAAAACCCCTCCCGAGTTCCGGCAGAGCTCCCGCAATCGGTGGGCTGACTTACCACAGAGTCTTGTTGCGGTCCTATGGGTTGCAATCCCGCCTGCCGCCTTCCTCTCTAAACAGGATTAGACTGAGAGTAAGAAGGACAGAAGGAGGGGTTTAAGACGCTCGAGATACAAGAGGGGGACAACCCAACTCCCAGGAGAGGGCCTTGTTATCTTCCATCGCTTGAGGGCCCCGCAATGGCGGCCAAAAGATATGTCGCAGTTTGGTCAACTATAAACAAACCGCCTGTTGTTGACTTTCTGATGAACCTTCAAATCACAGCGAAGATCCCAAGTATGTTGACCAGACGTGAACTTGCGACTCCGTGGCTCGCCTCCAACTATTTCGTCTAACAATTCGTCACCCAGTAGCTAAATCTGCAATTTTTCGGCTGTCCTGCTGCTACTTCGACCTACAGAATGAACAGGGTATAAGCAAGTAAGTAAGCCTGCATCTCACAGCCTATATAAAGTCAAGCACCGTTCCTCGAAGAAAGGTCACAGCACCAGTTTTAAGCGCAATATTGCTACACTCTGTTTTGACAGCAACACCACGACAACACCATCGTTGTGTAATTGCAGGCAGAGCCCGAATGCCTTCTATAGCAACAAACAACTACTCAATCTTAGCAGCAGCACTCGCTCTTAGCAGTTGCAGCGCCAACGCATAACATGCCACAGACAGCACCAACCATGGGTCCTTGCTATGTTCGACTCCAGCGAGTTATTCAGCCAATCAAGAATGACCATGTACCACCCCTCATAGAATCAAGAAAGAACCCTCAATTTATCAATCCTTGCTTGTCCATTGATTAGTCGTCCAACAGTCTTTCCACAAAACTAGTCATGAGGAGAGCTTCCTGTATAACTTACTCATCATGTTGAAGTCTCGTTCAATATCTGAATTAGCCAGAGAAGTCATTCCCTCGGATAGGAACGGGCAAGCACGTATAGAGGTAGAGAGGGGCGGCCTCCTCCGATAGGATGAACAAGATCGGAATGACTCTTCCGATAGGACATGACTGATATATGGCCAGTATTTTTCCCAGTTCGGCCCGTAGCTGAGCCACCGTTTCACCCTGCAACGCCAACTCCAAGGTAGGTGCTCTCTCGCCCTGTACTCCTTGTCCTTCTCTCTCTCCTTCACATGCTGCCCCGTTCGATCGATGCCACGCTCAGTCGTGATCGGAGTCCTGCTCTGAACGCAGTCGGGTGCCCCTCCGAGGATCAACAACACAGGCCAATAGGTAATCCTCCAACCTCGTGGCTTACCTCACACTACTTCTATCGGCAAGACGCGCAACCGAAATGGGTCTTCTCCTGGAAAAGCACGAGTCGACATCCATGTTGCGATCAGCCCGAAAAAACCAATCACGAGAAGCGCGACGATTTTTCAATGAGCATGATAATAAAATAATAATAATAAAAAAAGAAAAATAACAGAACTGAACCTACCTCCATACGATGGAAAAATACATCTCTATTTTCACTCCCTTTTTCCACGCAGCTCCAACTCCACGTAAAAGTTACACTGTTGCTTTAAACAAGGAGCTGACACGACCATCTCATCTAGAGCACCTCAAAATCCCTGACTTAAACTCTCAACTCGCTCATTTCCTCAAAGAATCGAGTGGGTTATGCCTTCCTACTCCCGCCACATCTTCATGCTCCGACACCACCGCGCAGCTTGTACCTTTCTCAACACAAAAACTAACACCCCTCTCCTAAATCGGACTACTTCAACTAATTCGCAATACTCTAAAACCTCGTCGTAGCATCTCCACTCACTCGAGTTTATGAAGAATCAAGTGAGTTAGTTTCCATTTTTTTCTTCTGTCATAGCCAGTTTCCGCCATCCCCGTGCAACACTTTTCTTTCTAACTCTTCTTTGACTAATTTATCATGAAAACTAACCTTGGATTTGAGTTCGCCTGCCCCCCAAACCCCTTCTACGGATTTTTCCTCGCCTGATTTCACAAATAATCGGTCGATCTTTCGTGTTTATCTGCTTCCTCCATAGCTGTCTCCAAGAACCTCCACACAACCCAGTTTCTGCTAACCTCCTCTTCTACTTACTTTGCTCTAAAACTATCACTCGATTCGCCCTGTCCGGAAACCCGGAATCCCATCCTACTTTGCTAAAAACGGTTCGGGATTGATGGAGTTATGACAACTTCTCTCTCCATCTCCTTCACTCCCCGCTGCGTCCCGGCTCGACCTTCTACCACCTCCTTTCCTGAACGTATCTGGCGCCGAAACCTCCCCTTTTAAAACGGTTCAGATTAATTCCTCACTTTCCACCGCCTTCTGCTTCCCGTCTGGAACCAAACGCAACCCCCCTTTTTGCTGTGCACGGTCACACTTCGCCTCCCGCTTGTTGTGGTTGTTCCCTTCTACATTGCCAGGTCCCTTCCTCCATTTTCTGCACGACAACACCTGGCTCCGCCCGATATGTAATCCGCCCCAGCCTGCTATAGCTTGCGCTTGCTCGCTGCACAACTTTAGTGTCCGCCGCCCGTCTTCAGCTTATGGTCCGAGGGCAGTCCGTGGGCAGCTTGGTGCCTGCTGCCTGGAGATACGCCACTGGTGTCTGCCGAGTAGCATTAGGCAGTGGCTGCCGACACTCATAGGGGGAGAGGACCAGGTGGGAGGAGCCGTGACTGGCCCATCGAAGAAGCCCGACTCTGACGCTACTGGCCGAAACCTGGCTCGTATCGCCCCCTGCTAGTGGGGGCAACTCCCTCATGTTCCGTGGTTGGAGGCTCGCACACGGACGCCGCTACTATGGGGATTACTCGTAATACCATAAGGGGGTAGCTCCGGCACAGTCACGAAAACAGTTTGTGGTCATACTTTAGGTCATCCTGCAAATACCACACACCCCCACGCGACCTCCGCGGACCCGAATCGTAGGTCATGTACATTCAGCACTACCATCCCTTTGCCTCAAGTGCAATTACAAACTCAACCCCAACCGCGCCCTGTTCTTAGCCACGGCGTGGTAGAGGACTTTCGCTAGTATCCCGAACATACGGACCCGTTCGAACGAGGTGCGCACTCAAGGTCCTCGACTGCCGTGACGACCATTAGATCTGGCGCCGCGTCTAGGTCAAAGAACGCTGGAGCAAAATAATGATATGATAATCGTCAGAATATAAGGACGAGGAAAAAAGAACCGCTAATACCGTTCTGACACCGTCGACGGCAAAACCAAGGGGAATAGCCCCACCAGGCCCTCAACCGCTCGTTCTGTCCGGGCCACTCTGATCCTCACGTCGTCGCCGCTCGACCTCGTTCCCTGAATCTCCTCCACGAAAGTCGGGCGCCCTAACCATTAATGTTAGGCCCAAGTCTGGGTTTGGCTCTGACAGACGCCTAAATAAATGGACGCCGCGCGACGCGCGGGCCTACCGAAGACGCTTCAAAGCCTCCTCCTTGTCGAAAACCGTCCTCAGCGCGTACGCATAAATCACGACAAGCATACCAATCTCGAGACATAATCTTTTTAATCCTAGCTTAGTCAAAAGTAAAAATCCGGTCGGCGACTACGCCAACTTTCTCAATCATCAGGCAAGAATAAAAGATCACGCGCGCCTCAAATTTGCGCACCCACACACTCTCTATTCTAGTCAATCGTCCAGCCAACGTAAACCACAAACGCAGCCGCGCCTCGGGCGGAATACTTAAACTTTAAACCAAAGTTATTTTTGTCGCCTGCAAAAACCGGGGCGGATACCCTTGTAAGGGTATTCACACCGACACCCCACAGTGACCACACAAAACCTGTCAGGAGAAAGTCGTGAATGCTGTCAGAGTTCGAGTTCGCGAGCTTGCGCATGTGCCCCTTCCGTACCCACCTGCAACTCGCGAGAACTCGCAGGTCCTCTGGATGGCCGGTGGAGGTGCTGTGAATCGTGGCAAATATGGGAAGTCCGTCCAAACGGAGTGCGTCCAAAATTTTGGACCTTAGCGCATGCCAGAACTCACGACCGTGCTCCGGGGTGGACCTTACCTCATGCCAGATCTCGTCAGGTCGCTCCCGCGAGGCAGTTTGAATGTCCTTTCGGGCGGTGAGACCATAAACGAAGCGAAATGATGATTTAGGCGCTCGCAAAGCCCTGCGAGTTCGATTGCCGTTTCATTTCGTTTCTTGTGTCGTCCGACAAGGCTGCACTCGTCAATTTCGGGAGCTGGTGTGGCGACGCTGCACTACTGAAAATGGCCAAGTCGGGAGTAGTGTGGCGATGCCGACAAACCCAAACCATCCATGAGGCTGAATGGCAGACACCCATCCATGAGGCTGAATGGTAGACCCTTAGGGTCTTATCCGACTTCTTACAGGAACGTCACTTGTAGGCAAAATTTGGGATCCTACTTCTTTCCACGAAACTAGGGTCCCGCCCCTTAATGTCGGGGATGTGGAAACGGTCTCCTACGTGTACGCACGACCGTGATCGCAGGGGCGGTAGTTCTTTTGGTTTTCGGGAGAGGCCGACCCCCTCTTCCGTAGCGAAAAAGAAGACAACATTTTTTTTTTTTTTTTTTTTTATTTATTTTTTTTTTTTTTTTATCGGTCCAAATGGTAGTCCAGGAATGTCCGCCTTCGGTGGACAGTGTGTGACGGCCGGCACGGTACCACGCAGTGGCCGAACGGACAGCACGAAACCCGACCCCGCACACCCGCCCACAACAACCCGCCGCTATCCTCGAAAAAGCACCTCAAACACCGGGAAGTAGGATTCCATTTTACTTGTACGTCCCTTGCGGACCGGCTCCGCTGAAAACGGTTCTTTTGGGACCACTAGTACCTTTGCCGCTTGGAAAATAGCGGGCCTCGGGTAGGCATCCGACCTTTTCGGAGGCCGAAACGAAATGACGGCCGCCGATCAGATTTATCAATGGCAGTCGTAGTCAGGCCCGACCTCCGAAAATTCAAGCCATTGGGAAAACAGCCAGTTTGTCCTATTTTCCCACGCGGGAATGGTACTAGTGGTTGAAAAACAGTAGAAGTCGGATCAGGCCCTTAGGAACTGAGTAACGCTCCTAGATTCCCAGATTTCACCAGCTAGACCGGGAACACGTTGGGCCGGGTCTCACTGACGCCAGTTTGTCATATCTTGCCGTCAATCTCTACAGCCACAAATGGAAAACGCCAGCCCCTGCGACCCCGGCCTCCAACCATTAAGGGTCCAGTTTTAAGAAGGATTATTGGTCCACATATCCTGTAAAGTAAAGGAGGGTTTTTTTCCCGCTCACTACAACTGAGCTGCAGAAAGGAAGGAGGACAAGGGAACCCGAGGCCCTTACCTGGGATCTTGGACCAGGAGGCGCTGTAGTTCCTCCGGGACACCCGGGCCTCCTCCCAAGCTGCCCGAAACTGGATGAATGTTTGCTATATTTAGAACTTCACTTGGCATCATTGAGCCCCCTTGAGCTTGAGTGCTGCCCGGAGCAGCGGAGGAAATAGCACTAGCAAACCTGCGCATCGAAGCAGCGAGAATTTCAGTAAGTTCTATTGAAGGTTATTTTTGCAATTTTCGCGGAGCTCGTGCACGCGATTTCGAGGGTTAGGTATGTACCCGACTCCTAGTTTGAACCTGGATCCCTTTGTACCAAAGATTCTTTTGTCGAACTAGCATTTTGGTTCAAATTTATCTGGGATTTCATCCTAATTAATTATGGTTGAAATTTCAGCATGCTGTTTATTCGTGCTTAGGCTGCTCTTCTTCTGAATAGGCAGGCGGTTAAGGCATGACCAATAGGAACTAACTGCGCTGCAGAATTTGGATTGTTGAAGCGGATGTGGATCGCACTGAGGGTAGAGGAATTTGATTTCTTGGTTAGGAAGGTTTGCCGTCTTCCGTCCTTTTCGGCTGCATTTAGCAATTACAGCGATGAAAGCAATTCCTAGTTTCAGTAAGTATTGAGCAATAATCTGAGCGAAGTCGTCGCTGAACTTTCGTTGGTTCCAGGTAAGTTGCGTTTGCTATAACTTTGCCGACGAAGGAGAACTATTACAAAGGAACTCAGGACTTGGGACAGGCAAACGTCTGTAAATAGTAAGGTCTGAGTCGTGAGATCTTGTACCTTGCCGACCTATAGGAGAACTAGTAATGAAGTGCTCAGTTGGGTCGCGCCGAATTTGGATCAGGAGAAGGGACGAGACTTATTCTGGGAGTAAATGCTAGAAGGGGCTAAGTACTCATGAGCAGGTAGCAAATTCGGGCGTTTCATTTATCAAGATCAAAGCCGTAATTCCAACGAGGAAAATAAAGGCTACCTACCTATTCCAAGAATGGATTTGTAGAAGCCAAATAATCAAGGACACAATCCACCCGTCAAATAATAGAAGGAACTGGAACAAGGTAGTATCTGGACATAGCAAATATGGTGAATTGCAATGCGTCACGCTTTAGCTCTCGAAGTTCGAATTCAAAAAAAAAAAAAAAAAAAACTGGGCTCGGAAGAAAGTTGGCACAGTTTAGGTTACTTACCCAGTTGAATTCGGATTCTGAACTAGTACTCAAGGGCGTGGCTATCCAAGGAGTAAGAATTTCTGCCTTTAAAAAAAAAAAAAAAAAAAAGGGAAAGTATACTTGTGGGGTAGAGGCTTGCCGCTAATTAGTTGAAGGAAATCGCTTTGGACTGGGAGGAGGGTAGGATGAGAAGTCGGATAAAGGAGGAATAGATACTTAGAGGACCATTAATGAAGACCTGTTCGCGGTGCTCATTGACTAAATAAGTGTGTTTCTTCAGTTTGAGATTCAGAGGGCTTGTTGCCACTACGGCAACACTCAACTCATCTAACTGAAAGCATCCCGGGTCCAATCTCCTCCGGGATCTGATGACTGTGGTCGGCACCAATGTTCAATTACTGCTGAACTGAAAGCAGGGAAAACCAGGGAAACAAACCGGTCTAGTAAGACTGACTGAAGGATTGGTTTGGAAACTAATCCACGTAGCACCTTGTAGAGACTATACCAAAATGGACACTCAGTGAGGTAGCCTTCACCTTTACGGGAAGCAGGGGAATGGACGTCAGCCGAGGAACTAAGAATAGCAAAGGAAGAAGGACTTAGCAAAGGATGAAGAATTTAAACTCAACTATAGACGAGAAGTCGTAAAAAAAAAAAAAAAAAAAAGGGGTAACTCCCAACTCTCAAAGAGTACTCGTGAACCTCTTACTCTAGCGCAAGTCGGGTTTGAAGCCTGGACGCTGCAAACTGACCAAAAAAAAAAAAAAAAAAGGGAGAGGAAAGGGAAAGAGAAGGGTGGGGAGGTATTAATATATCCTTAAGTTATTTCACCATTAGTCATACTAATATTGACAAAGGGACTGAACTAAAGAGTTTATCTGAACCTAACCTTCTTGACGCCAAAATACGTGGAACAGCTAGCTATTAGCTTAGGACGAGTCTTGGCTATTCTTGGGACTAAACCTTTGAATCTAAAAGGGGTGGGGAGGATGCAATTGCGATAGTCGTAGAGAAAGTAGGCAAAAAAAAAAAAAAAAAAGGGGGAAACAAAAGGGGTAAGGAGGAAGCAGCGGGATCCTTGGGACGCTCGATTGAAACAGGCAAAAAAAAAAAAAAAAAAAAAGAACGAGGGGGAAAACCTGCAAATCTGTAGGGGCCAAGAAGTAAGTCAGGTTTTAAAAAAAAAAAAAAAAAAGGGGGAAATTTTTTCACTTAGAGACCAATCGCACCAGCAACGAGCGAGAACCACCTAGTATAAAGGAGCTGGTCCGGAACCGGCATACGCCTGAGGAGTGCGTGAAACTCCTGACCGGTAACCGTAGAATGGGAACGTAAGTGATCCGCGTCGCTGGTTGTTAGGAAGAAGTTCGGTCACTCTCGCCATAGCTGTTTTCTTCGCCTCACCTTTAAGGCTGCGAAAGGGGAACCTCGTAAGAACCTTCCTCTAGGTTGCAACGATGATGCGTGCAGCGTTCGGGGTTGTAGGATCCGGGGGGGATTGGACAACTGTCGTTCCCGCCGCGGTAGTCGATCCCTTCGAGAGTGATGTTGGAAGAAAATTGCTGAGAGATGTCAAGAAGTTGAGGATAGACTATGAAAGGAGGGAAAAAACTTTCGGCTTTGATGAAGCTCTTAGCGGTTACCTGGTTCTGGATGACAGCGCAGGGACGCTGTCGTCACCAGGGCAAGCCGAACTCTTTAGGGACTGGAGATTAGAGAAACTACAGTATGATTTCATGGATCACGTTGGCCACCGATTTGCAATCAAGGCAATTAAGGAATTCCTAGATTGGAATTGCTCTTGCAGGCTGATTAGAGCAAAGATCGGGCAGGACTTAGTAATCGTCCACCGCTCCTTGTGGGTCCAGGCTATGGAGCACTAGATCCGGGGCGCACTCTTTGCTGGTAGTATCAAGGTCAGAAGCCTCTATCGATTCGTGATCGATCTAAGCAGAGCGGAGCTTGCGGCTGCAATCGAGGCAAATCGTAACGAAGCGAAGGGATCGCTGGATCAGAGGCGGTGTGCTTTCTTTGGTCTTGGAATTGCTCTCGGCAGCGCGGGGAGGGCTCCAAGCGATGGCTTATTTTTCGAGGAGCTTGTCGAACTGTTGGATCTGCGCAGTGCGCGGGAAGGGGGTCTTCAACTTTTGAAGTCTGCAATTAAAGGAATTTTTAAAGACGCAGTGAAAGAGAGAGGGGATTCCCTTCATCTCGAAACTTTCCGGTGATTCGGGGAGGAAGCTTGGTTATCCAGCATTGTATGCGAGAGAATGGAGAGCGACTTCAAGAAGGTCTTCAGAGAGGGAGCGGGAAAAAATTGTGGGCTAATCGTGAGAAAAACAGGAGTCACCCTGCCGACGGAAGACAATCCCTTGCCATTGTATTTTTCACCATCTTCATGGTTAGAAGGAGAGGGAAGGGAAGGGTATGAGCGTTCCTCATCGGATTCCGAGTCCTGGTTCTGGCGTTAGGATTGTGTTTTAGCAAATTCGATTCAGACTTGCGGATGAATTTTTGAACTAATTAGCTATGAATCAGGATAAATCAGTTTATAGGTTGATCGAATTTATAATTTCGCAAACAATCTTGTATGTCGATTAAGCCTTTAATTCATTTATGATATGGTTGCTGCTTAGGATTTCTTGAAATCACTGACGAGAAACAGATTCACAAAATGGAATCGGAGTGAACGATTCGCCATTGACGAACGACTCCTTATTTAGAACGTGTGGTTTGCTCAGTTATGTATCTCACTCGCGAATCTTGTGACCTTGCATTCCTCTATTAAGTTAGATCCGCCCGAAAAAGGGATGGCCTGAGTTATTGAAGAACCCTGCTTGTTTTTGGCCTTCAAAGTAAGCAGCAAATACCTTTCTTGGAATCAGGACGCTGAGGTAGGAAGAGGGATGAAGGTTGAATGAGGGGTAGTTGCGAACTCTTACAGATTCCTAACTCCGCATACACATCGATGAATTGGTTACGCAATTTTCTGCTCGGATGTGACATCGCCTGAATGATGAATGATTTTAGAAGAGACTGTCTTCCTGTGTCTGTGCGCCCTGCTCGTTTTTCTCCTTCAGTAAGCAACAATTACCTTTTGGAATCGAGACACAGGGGTAGGAATAACGATGAAGGGTGAAGGAAGGATAATAGGAAGCCACGGGAAAGCTACAGGCTCTTACCGGTCCTTAATCCCACGTACGCTTAACGGGTTGGTTACGCATTCTACCCCTTAATTTGCTCAAAGGTGACTATGCCTTAGTAATTTAAGTGAATGATAAAGGATGCTGTTTTTTTGACTCCAACTATCTGTGTGGCAACCTGTATGTACTATCTACCAAAAAAAAAAAAAAAAAAAAAAGAGAAAGCGGGAGAAAAGGAGGAGGGGGAGGGAGAGGGGGAGGAACCGCGGGGAAAAAAGGAGAGGAGGGGAAAAGGGCGGGGGGGAGGGAAAGGAAAGGGAGAGATCTGGAAAAAAAAAAAAAAAAAAGAGGAAGAAAAGGGTCGAAATCCTACCACTAAGGTAAGAGGGTCGAGTTCCGAATCTGGATGTGTTCGCAATCCTATTGAATCTAGGTTCAATCGGACCTTCCTTACGAAAGTAAGAGCATATTTGTCTCGATGAATTTTATGTGCCGCAAAAAAAAAAAAAAAAAAAGAGGGGGCGAGGGAGAGGTTGCCCGGAGCCAGAATTCCTTATTATCACCAAAACTGTCTGCCCATTTTAAAGGAAAGCATGGCTAAAACGTTTTTGATCAGGCAATCCGACAATGTGGAGCACGGGAATGGGCGGCAGATTCTCAGACCAGTTTTTCCCAACCAAAAAAAAAAAAAAAAAAAAAGAGTTTCTTTGGATTTATACCCTAACGGGACAATGCCAGTACCAAAAAAAAAAAAAAAAAAGACGACCAGAACAGGACTGACTGAAGACTTCCTCAGACTAGTATAAGGGGGAAACGAATATGGATGATAAAGGAAAGGAGGGAACAATGACCGCCGCTGACTCAGTGACTTCGAATAAGGGAAACCTGGCAGACGGACAAATTATAAGATAAGACGCATAATCTCATTCAAATATATATAAGAAGATTTTAATTTCCCTGAATACGAATCTAAAAGGAGAACCAATCTAAAAATTTGAATTGGCGCTTTCCAAAACGCCGCAAGGCAAACATCGAAACGACAATGTCTGCTATTTGGCCTGCTGCACCTTTTTCTCGTTCATTTCACGATACCTTTCTCCCTCTCTTTTTCTCGGTGTCTATACCTCTCTCCCTTTCCCTCTCGAGATCGCGCGCGCACACCGAGGCGAATGTTTGGAGTAGGCGGGCGCGCAGGATGCCCTGTGGTCGAGCGTCCTTGGTGCATCTACAGAGCACGCGCGTGCACGTACTGTGTGGGAATGTTTTGCGTAGGTATGAACGGGGGGCGCCTTGTAACCGTTTTTCTTGCTGCATCTGCAGCGGCCTCAACAGAGATGCTGTGCTCCTCAGACTTCGATATCGAAATCTTCTTTGTCTTCTTCCTAGCTGTTGAATAACTGAGATTCAGGATCTCGCTCTACTACTCTCGACTCAAAAAAAAATAAAAAAAATCGTGCAAGACTCTCTCTCTCTCTTAAAAAAAAAAAAAAAAAAAAAAAAAAAGTGTGAGCTCAGCATAATTTAGCAACTTATGAGGGTCATCCGTACTTTTTCTTTTCTTTAGATGCCTACGGTATTTGTGATCGTCATGTTATTGCCTGTCTCTTATACACATCTAGATGTGTATAAGAGACAGGCTCCAGACGGATTTGCTCGAGATGCAGTGGCGGAATGAGACGATTTCCCTGACTGCACTAAAAGACAGCGCCACCCTGTTCTGATGGTCGGGACATGAGTCGCACTCAAAAAAAAAATAAAAAAAAATGGTCGGATCGGAGATACGAGAGAGGACATTTGAAAAGCATGTCGTCACAAGCTGGGCACTCTAAACACTTCGAGAGTACCCTTCGAGAGTGGTATCTGACGGCTCTCGAAGGGCGTTTTCAAGAGCACCTATCTACAGTGAGTGGAACGAAGCCTTAGGGCCTCGCCACACAGGCTTTGGAAACGTGAAAACGACAAAAATGTGCCAGGCGCATCTGGCCATGTTCTAGCGGCAAGTTCATTCTCGTTTTGCACATTTCGACAGCCTGTGTGGCGAGGCCCTTAGAGGCTCGCCACACAGGCTGTCAAAAACCAAACTTTCGACAGTTTTGCATCGCCACACATACTTTCGAAGAATTCCGGTTCAGAAGTTTTTCGACAGGTGTCAGATGTGTGCTTTCGACAACCATTGTTGAAAACTCGTTTCCTCCTGACTGCAGATGACGGAAATTCGACAGTGCCCCGCCGGGCTTTCAAAAATTGCATTTGAATTTGGGTTGTCAGAGACTGCTCCCTGACAGCCGTGGCCTTTTTGTCGCTATGTAGTCAACAGTTGTTGTTGAAAACGGAGTCTGCATCTGGTCCACTTGCGGGCACAAATTCATCCATGGAACAACTCCCTACAGGCGACCGCCTTCGCCATACAACACCTGTAGAAAGGCAGCGTCTACTTGCCAACTTTCGACAACCTCGCCCCCTCGACAGGCTGTGTGGCGATAGGGGGGGAAATTGTCGACGGCCGGGCTGTCGAAGATTTACTGACACCTGTCAAAAAAAAAAAAAAAAATTCAATTTTCGACAGCCTGTGCGGCGAGCCTCTTACTCTCGATATTCCGAAAGTATACAGTAGTCGAACGAGACCCTGAGTTTTTTTATTCTGGATCTGACAGGCTCTCCCACTTTACCCCTTTTTTCGTCCCTGCTGCGCGCGCTGGTGCTGCAGCCGTCGCTGCTTCTGCAGCCATACCCGCATCTCCTGTCGTCCCACCTTTTGCCCCGGCCATCCTTAGTGACACCCAACTCAGTGATTTAAGTGCTATGGAATGATAAAATCTGGCAATTTTACAGGTAATATTCTAGTTAAAAAAAAAAAAAAAAAAAAAAGAATTTTTCCAAATATGAATACAAAGGGGAGACCAAAATCAATGCATTCCCGCGAGATCTACGGATTCACTCCAATCTAAAAAAAAAAAAAAAAAAGGGGGAGGGAAGAAAGTAGAAAGAGCAGGTGGAGGTCTGTTCATTAAGCGTAAACATTTGCACCAACTGTATATATATATATACATATATATATAACAATAATAACTGCAATGCTATACATATATTCATAGTAATAAAGTAATAATAATAATAACAATAATGGTATATATAATTCTAACGTGATAATATTAAAGGATGAATACAGAAAAAGAAGGGGAAGGGGGGCAAGGAACAAGGGAGGTTCGTGGAAATAAGAACGTTTCTACAGAAGCAAACTGCTATAGTCACCATGGTAGTAGTGTGGTTTTATTAGCAAAAAAAAAAAAAAAAAAAAAAAAAAGAGGGGGGGAGAAAGGAAAAGGGGAGAAGGGGGAAAGGAAGGAAGGGAAGGGCTTCAAGCGGTCGCAGGCGGCAGCAGATGCATCCTAAGAGAAAGGCAGCAATAACGGGCAAGCAGTAATAGCAAGCAGTTGAGGAAGTAATAAGAGAAAGTATTGCACTCGGTCACTATTAGCAGCTGCGTACTGCAGGTCATCTGGCATGAAGCATTAGCAGCAATACTACCTAAATAAAAAAAGACGACATCATCCGCAAAAAAAAAAAAAAAAAAAAAAAAAAAAAAAAAAAAAAAGAGGGGGGGAAGAGAAGAGAAACGGGGGGGAAAAGAGGGGAGAGAAGAAAGCAATAGCAGCCAGAACTTCAGACAAATTCAGAGGCATAACTCAGCTGGTAAGGCATGCAAGCGGTCTTAGGTTTAGACCCCATTGGCCTCTCAAACTTTCCTGAGCAAGCTTGGCACCTGCCACCTAGGGATATGTGTTGGATTCCCCGAAGTGGCCTTGAGAAAAGGCTGCCGAATTTATAAAGGGAGAAGACCGGTCCATTAAAAAAAAAAAAAAAAAAAAAGAGGAAGGAGAAGAAGAAGAACTCGGTCACAATGCTACTAACTGACCCCTGGCCGATACTGCTCGCCTACTATAAAAGGCATCGTATCCGCTAGGAAATGCAGCTCCCCATGTTCCCTCGTTGTAACTCGGCACACAACTGAGGTTGCTGCAAGTTTTTCCCCTTAAAAAGAAAAGGAGGGGGATCATGTCGGTGGCTGCAGCAGCCTTTGATTAAGACTATCAGCATTCGCACAGCAGCTGCAGCAATCGTAAAAAAAAAAAAAAAAAAAAAGGAAGGGGGGGAAAAACTATCGATTAATAAAACCCCATTAATAAACATATTTATACATAAATACATTCAATGTAAGCCGTGACCTTCCTGAAGCTCGCATTAGCATGTACCACACCAGCCAGCAGGTAACGAACCTCAAAAGGAGAGCAAACAGCAAGAGATAAAAAAAAATAAAAAAAACATGGCATTTAAAAAAAAAAGAAAAAAAAGGGGGGGGGGAAAGAAAGGAGGCAAGGGAAGGACCAAAATCTTCAATTCAGCTACAATTGGAACCACAGCAGCACTAGGCATTTTAGCAGCTAAGGCAGTACCAAGTTACAGTATCAACCACGGCCCAAAACTAGACAACTGTAGTTGCCTAAAAAGAGTGACTTGGGGGCGGGAGCAAGAGGAATGCAGCATTAAGAAGGAACACTATTGCATACAAATGTCAGTAATACCAGAGGCAGCAGCTAGAACGCTTACTTCACCTCCGGTAAATCCAAAAAAAAAAAAAAAAGGGTCTTTGTATGACTAGGCTGTACAATAAAGGCTTTCTTGTCTTTCTCACTTTCACGCAGCCGTAAACCTTCGCCGCCACGCTGCCAACTCTCCCACAAGTAGGTTATTATGCATAAATCTCGAAGCAATTCCGCATATCGCCATCCTCGCTCTACTCTCATTCTTTCTCTTATACCTTCGCGAAGGATAACCATTTTCTCCCGGGTCATAGGGGGTGCCTGCTCCTCTAAAACACCACGACTATGTGCCATGTTCTGATAGGATCGTCGGTACATCTTTAATTTTGATGTCTCACAAGGATTGTTTTCTCCTTCACGGCCTAGTATCTTAAAACCATTACTCAAGCAGCTAATAGCCCCTTCTAAGGTGCTAACTGCAACAAAACCCATACCTTCTTGATCCTTAGTACGAGACCTCTTTCTCAACTCAGGTATTAAGCAACTCTCCAAGAAGGCAAGGATGTCAAAATCAGTGCAGTTTTGTGAACCTCTTTCAACTTTATTCTGTCGAAGCCAGTAGTGGAGAAGCCAAAGAACTCTCCCTCTCTCTTGCTCCATGGCCTTGCTCGAGCCATAACGAGCAATCAACTCTATTGAGCTTATTAAGCCTTGTGTGTATTGATCTTGCATCTGTGTACATGCAGTACTTGCTGCCTTGTTGATTCCTTGATTCACCAAACGCTCAATCCACCAAATGCTGCAACAATTTCAAGGAAATGAAACATTATGCTCTCACTCCAAAAAACCTTGCATTTCAATTTCATTTACTATTTTGAAGTTGCATGAACTATGCGAACATTGGGATGGGATGGAGGTGCTGGCCCTCGCAGGCCACTGTTTCTAAGCAATAACCTTCTGGATCTTTTGGACTTATCCTAGGATTCCCTGTACCTCAAAGAATAAAATCT
>BFEA01000618.1:182099-198286 GCA_003427395.1 Chara braunii | reverse complement strand
ACTGTTTCTAAGCAATAACCTTCTGGATCTTTTGGACTTATCCTAGGATTCCCTGTACCTCAAAGAATAAAATCTAACTGGCACCCCGAACATCAATTCAAGCGACCTGTCAGATCTGGACAGGACGAATTTCATAATTATATTTCCAATAAATTGTCTCGGGACTGCGGCCATTACCCAGTTTAGGCTATGCTCTCATTTCAGGCCTCTTTTCTCTACTATATATATGGAGGAAGAGAGAAAAGAAAAGAACGGTGCGCACATCTCCCTGTTAGGAAACGCATCATGCCCTGGAGTCCGGCAAGGGTGGGCCCCCCCTTGGGGTTAAAAATCATAAACCGCGAAATGAGAGGGGGGGTATGTTTTGCCTTCTTTTTAGGAGGGGGTTTGTGAAGTAGTCGAGGAAAAGGGTAGCGAGATTTGCATGGACGAAGGGCCTCTCTCCACTACTCTCCAAATGTTACAAGAGACGGAATTTATGGCGGTGTATATTTCGATGTTCTGTGGCACGATTCATTCTCCAATTCGGACATTTGGTGAGTAGCGGAGCGAGGCCCCAGGTCGGGGGTAGGGGGGTCCACTGATGCTTCCCGAAAAACGCTTATCCGTGCATGGGGGCGCCCACACAACAGCCGTGAAAAAAAAAACAAAAAACAATTATGAGCTTGTTCATGGGCCAGCTCCACTACCAGGGGATCGCCACACCACTCTCGAAATGTGCCAAATGAGAACGAACTTTTCCGTAGATCACGACCAGATGCACACGCCACATTTTTGTCTTTTTCACACTTCGAGAGTGCATCACATTTCGAGAGTGGTGTGGCGAGGCACGTACTCTCGAAATGTGCAAGACGAGAGTAAGGGCCTCGCCACGCCAGTGTCGAAATGAAAAAAGCACTAGTGCATCTTCCATGAAAAGCGTTCAGATGCATCTTGCCACTTTCTAACATGCATTTGAACGTTTCTCGTTTCGACAGTTATGTGGCGAGGCCCTAAATCTTCCCCTAGAACAAGGAAAGATGCACCGCCATGATTTTTTTTTTTTTTTTTTTTCCCTTTTTTGTGCATGTCCCATGGGGCCTCGCTGCACCACTACTCTCCACATGCACAAAAGACGAAAAAAAGATCGCAATGTATCTTTCCATGTTATAGCGGTGGATTCAGTATCATTTTGAACATCTGGAGAGTAGCACAACGGGGCCCATGGTCTTGCCACCTTCGTTCTAGGATCGTTCCAGGACAAGGAAAGGACAAAACTGTGAATCTCGAAAATCTGGAAAATCTGGAAAATCTCGGCTCTACGGCGCGCAGCCCTATCACAAAGGAAGACGAGTGCAGAAAACGACAATCCGGAGTCTCTCCTTCGAGCGCACAACGGCGCCAGCTGTGAAAACTGCCACGGGCCAAACAAAAGGGAAAACACTGCCAAGGCGCGTATTTGCTCCCAAAGGCGGATCCGGGCGCAAAAGCGAATCTGGCCGGGCACACGAGGTCCCACTCGTTTCTTGTTTATCAGACCGTAGATCTTCCTTATCTACGGTCAGAGAGAAAAGAGTCCCAACCCAAATCGTGGGACCCATCGCTGGAGAACTGGCCGTACGAGAGCCAGGTTCCATAAATAGGCGGTATGAGGGACTTTTCCACGGCGCCAGAATTCCAGAAACAGTCCCGCCCGGTACCCCAAGATCATACGGGAACCCCCCCAGAGAGGTACGGGAAACCCAGAGAGGTATTGGTTCGTAGCGGAACCGTGTTAGGCTCCGGTGCCACAGTAGACTCGGGCCTCGGTCCCACCTACGTCTTTCCGTTGTTAGGAGGCTACCACAGAGAGACTGGCAGGCGTCTAGGGACCATCTATTGTGTCAATCCACGGTCCTTGGGCGCCCGCCATTCTCTTCGTGGTAGCCTCCTACAACCAAAATGCGAGACAGTGGGGATAGATCGAGGGTTGTAAGGTACTGTACGGAGGCAGTCTCTGTCTGACGCAGTCTTTTTTTTTTTTTTTTTAACGAACAATTGCATTAAAAATCAAATTCTAGCCTGCCTAGCTTCTTCCCCGCATCTCAACCCGCGTCAGCCAGCTTAGCTTACAGGCCCACAGACTGCCTACCTTCTTCCCCCGAGTACAACGCACGGTCATAATAGCTGTATTTGGGGCATCTTTCAGTTTAATACAGCTATAACGACCGTGCGTTGTTGTTKTTTTTTTTTTTTTTTTTTTTTTTTTTTGGAAAAGCTTGACAATGTTACAAAAATAACTTGGGACGAGGCCGGGGACCTCACAATTCAACCCGGTGTTATCCTGGCAGCCTCAGCCAGTTTAGCTTATAATCATGAAACCTTCTGGCATCTTGACTGCTACTTTCCCTTCTCAGCCGAAATTCGGGACCAGCATCCCCAGCTATTTCTCTAATACTTTCCCAAAAAAATCATAACCTTGAAGCACAAGTAAAAAGGGCCTCCTTTTGGAGGGCTTTCCCGTGAAATCCTAATGTGAGCCTAATATCCCAGATAAAAGGACACACTTAAATTAGCTTTACAGAAAGGGCAGGCTCTTCAGTACCGTAAAGCTATACAGAGAAAACAAACCAGAGCTTCTAACTATTTGTCTGATACCCGCGTAGCGAAGCCTACAATGGCTCCTTAATCATGGGTATCTGAAAGCCAAGTACACACGGCCACCTTTCCTCCTTGGTTTACCCAGGCCAGCCTGTTAGCCCTGGCCCAAGTTTTCAAGAACCACTGGGCTCCTCTCCTGTGCCAATCGGCTCGAATGATGTGCCTCAGTTCATTCTTGATTTGCCGTTGCTGATGGAGAATATGTTTCTGTTCTCCCTTAAATACTGTAGCATTTCTGGCCGTCCAAATGGCATTCATCAGGACGCCTCTGCAGACCATTGCCATGTAGCCCAGTCCAGAGTTATAGTTGAGGCCTTGTGGAAGAACGCCTGTAAGCATCCACTGGTCTGACCAATCAAAAGCACCCCCTGTGACATTGGACCAGTGACCTTTCCACCACATCATAAGCTCATCTGGAAAAGGGACAGCAGAGCCAGAGGTGCACCATGTTTTCCCAGCCCCAATTACAGCGCAAGCAGGTAGTAGGTATGTCCATGCCTTTTGCAGCCAGCCATGTAGCCGTGGCTGTAATAAGCAAGGACTGCAACCACATTAGTGCTGCATGCTTCTGGACTGGAGCTTTAGTGAGACCTTTCCAAAAGTTGTGCAGATTCTTCTCTGCCATCCCCTGGAGTTGTTGCGCCTCCGCTCTTTTGATAGCCAGAGTAGATGGGGTCTTCTTCAGCTCAGCCTGTTGCAGCAATACCCCAGTCTTTGGACGAAATTGGAGCAGGGGGATAGTCTGAGAGAGGCCTCCCATCTCTTCGTACTTCCATTCATTCAGAACTGGCTCCACCCGATAAGTGTCCGCGTCCCGCCCCAGTGTTGCTATTAGTTTCCCTTGACGAGAGGTCTGAGCTATCACTCTTACCTCCGATAGGTGCCTGGTATCCTCAATCCTATAGTTTTCATTCTCTAGGCTTAATGTGCCTATTGTATTGGCTAGACCTGGGAGTCTCCATGTCTGCACCATAAGACCTGAAGGTATAGCTGGACCCTGTACTCTCAGAATTATGTTGGACTGATTTTCATCTCTCAACCAAGTTCCTTCTGCGTTCTCCCTATCAGGATGTAACAGTTGTGTCCAGGTCTGTGGGATTGCAGATGTTAACTTATTCAAGTTATTAGCTACATTGTGTAACCTCGGGAGCTTGACTCTCAGGGATACTGGTGTCACAAAAGAGGAAGTAGTAGCATCCCAGATATCCCTGATTTGAAGAATACCTTTCTTAGCCCAGGCTTTGCCAAAAGAACCCCCTGCGTCCGCAGCCCCAAAGGAGGAACCATCCTGTTGTAAAATTAACGGGTTATCAAACAGTAGCTGGTTCAAGACCTCTTGTTTGGTATTTGGAGGTGACCAGTTATTTGGTTTCAATTTGTTCCATGCATTTAGTATACCCCTCCAAATCCTAGACTTGGGACGGCGGTTAGAGAAGGAGGGCAGTAACATACAGAGCCAGACTTTAGAGTGGTCCAACAATTTCCATTCGTGGCCCAACAAATACTGAGCCATAACCATCCAGATCTTAGTGGATTCTTCCATCATGGCCCTTGCCGGCCATTTGGCCAGCAGCGCCAGGTTCTGTTGAAGAGGATCAAGGATACCCAGCCCGCCATTCTTCCGGGACGTTGCCACCACCTCCCATGCAGCCTTTGAAAGGAAGCCTTGGTCAGAAGTAGCATCTGGCTTCCAAAGGTATCTTGCTGCAGCTATCCGAATTTTCCTGTAGGCACCCTCACCCAACAGATGCAATGTCAGTGGAAACCATAACAGGGAGAAGGCGGAGGAGGACAGCACCATCGCCCTTCCAAATAAGGAGAGATGTTTGCGTCGTTCCCAGCTTGCAATCCTGGCTATCACCTTATCCGCCAGGATATTGTCTTGAACTTTTGAAAAATCTGAGAGGGAGACTTGGACGCCCAAAAACCGGTCGGAGGAGTTTGCCGGGACTTGACGCAGGCCCCATTCTACACACAACGCTTGGGATGGAGGAAGGAAATATACCGACTTATCCCAATTAATAGAGGCTTCAGATAAAGCACAATAATCATCCAATACTTTACGCAGTTCTTCCATACTACATCTGGAGTTTTAGCAGGCCACCGTTAAGTCATCCGCGATCGCCCCCCCCTTCCATTGGCAGGTTGGGGAAAGATGAAGACCAACAATACTCCGGTTGTTTCTTATATTATCCAGCAGAGTTTCCAACTGGAGAACAAAGATCAAAGGGGCCAAATGGCACCCTTGTCTTAGAGACCAGGTAAGCGGAAAGATCTCTGATTGTTTTCCATTAACCAATACCGAGGCCGTGGCTCTGGCATACATAGCTTTGACCCACAACCTGAAATGGTCGCCGAACCCCATGTTTATCAAGGAGGTGTTAACGAAAGCCCAGCCTACCTTGTCGTAGGCTTTTTCCATGTCCAACATTAGAATGGCCACGTCACGCTTTTCTTGACCTATTATTTCCAGTGCCTGTACCGTGGTCATGATATTGTCAAAGATCAGTCTACCTTTCACAAAGGCCCCTGTGCGTTGTATTTGGGGAAGAAGGTGCACTGACTTTCGAGGACGTAGAGAACTCTTCGAGTTGGACCCCACTGGCCGGCGGGTGGAAAAGCAAACCGGCCACAAAAAAAAGGCAAAGGCATTTGGAAAGAAATTGGCAGATTTCAATCGTATCCCACCGCCACCGCAAGAACGGGAACTGGAAATGATGCCACTTTCTCGAAAAGGAAAATCTGAAGGGGTCCCTCCCGAATAGGTAAGTTCCGTAAGGACTGTCCGTCACAAATTTGTCCTCTGCTCCGTCGATTGGGCCACACCCTCCAGCGATTGGACTACACCCACCTAGCCTCCGATGCCATTGGGGGACATGCCCCCCTCCCCTACTCCGCTGGACGCACTGTTTGGAAAACCTCTGGAAAGACTTTGGGGTGAATTTCCCGACCACCCACCGTGTAGAAATGCCCCGTCTGCATTTCGGCAACCTCCTTCCATACACGGTGGGGTCTGAAATTCCATTCCAGAAGGACTTTCCATACCCGTTTTCCACACCGGTGGGGTCTGGAAAACAGTGTGGCGCCCGAAGTTTTCCAGGCCGCCGGGCAGTGGGGTCCACCTCTTAGACAAGGCCGCCACAGGACCGCGGAAAGGAAAAACTTTGCCGTAAAACTGATTCCAGGACCCCACAGCCTGCCGCAAATGT
Organism: Chara braunii; assembly: GCA_003427395.1. NCBI lineage: Eukaryota > Viridiplantae > Streptophyta > Charophyceae > Charales > Characeae > Chara > Chara braunii. The sequence continues at coordinate 192,458 of BFEA01000618.1, read as the reverse complement.
CCTGGAAAAGATGAAATTTCTTCTGCAAACCCATTTTCAGGACCCCACAGACCGAAGATTGCGGCTTGGAAAAACATCGTTTTGTGTTTTCACATAGTCGCGGCCTGAAACAGTCTCACGGAAGGATTCCTCGCCGCAATTTTGTGTCGACTCTAGAGGGTAGGGGGGAGGGCTTGTCATTCCTGGAAAAGTCTCACGGGAGGCAACAGCCAATAGAGATGAAGAGTGCCACAAAACAAAACAAAACAAAAAATGGAAAAAAGAACAAAACAAATGAGTGCCAACGGAAACAGGCAACGATTGGGTCAACTGATTTCCAAAGGGTTTTCCAAAATGCGCATTTGGTCCTCTGCGATGGGGTCCGGAAAAAGTTATTTCCGACTTTCCAAAACGACTTTCCCTCTTTTCTAGGCCAAACGTCTTTTCCATCCTCACTGCAGTAGGGTCCTTGCCTTAGCTGAGGGAGCACGTGGGGGTGCACCAGGGCAAAAAAGATGAGGGGAAGGGTGGGTGGGGTCTTCAGAGGGGTTCATCTGGACAACTGAGTGGGCGAGTACTATGGGTGACTGCCATCCGTCTAGTATCCCACCTCTACAACAACCTGGGCTTAGGTTAAAAAAAAAAAAAAAAAAAAAAAAAAAAAAAAAAAAACTACCTACTCTTGTCCTACAAGCTACAGGCCCAACCTAACCTTTCTCCCTTAGGCCAGAAACAGGGTCCAGCTTCCCAGGAAAGGTAAGGTGCTTCAGGCATCGACTGAGATTCAACTGTTCTTAGCAAAATTTTACTATGGAGACCGAGCATTACTGAGATGAAGCTTTCCCTAATGCTGATTGCTAGGTAATGAAGTTGAGATTCCAGAACACTTTCAAGTTATCTTTCTCTACATCTTTTTTTTTTTTTTTTTTGAATGCTCCAATCTATTCGTGGGGAGCAGCCCGTGCTGGGAACCGGGCCCAGCGTCCCCTATAATTGGAATACATCGATCTATGTTCCTGCTTGGGAGGAGGGTGATCCTATGGGTGTTATGGTGGCAACGATGTGCTTTGACTATGGAGAAAGTAATGGTGGATGGAGAAGAGAGAAATGAATATCTTAAACTACAGCTCCAACTGGGAATATCCCAGCGGTGGTCAGTAACAAAACAGACTTTAGATTCGCTTCACCAAACAAAAGATATCCAAAAAACAATACGAAAATTTTGTCGAGAATGGTTGGGTGGTGAGCAGGGGGGGTGGGTAGCGGAGGTGAGATGGACTGGCCCTTGGGAGATCCAGAATCAGATGGAGGAAGAATCCAGGGGAGCGAAGCCCCCCCGAGATTACCAATTGGTGTTCAAGGACTGGACTACGATCATCCCAGACATCCCTCTGCGACAGCCGGAAGACTTTCCTGATCCCTTCCCACCCCACCACCGATCAATGGAGGAATGGGTGGGTTAGTTACGGTCCAGAAGACAAGCGCCTGTCCCCATTGGTTGATCCTTTCAGCCCACAGCTACGTTGAGTTACCTTTCCAGCAGGGGACTGAAGCAGGGTGGGGTAAGAGGAATGGAGACGGAGGAAGAGTTCACCTGTGCCCCCCGGTGTCTCTTTTTCGGTCCCCTGGATAGGGTTCAGGGTGCTGGCAGGAATCTCCCACAATCTCCCACAATTGTCTTTTCTGATACTCTCCAATTTCATGCTTATTAGCCGGATCATGCTCACACCTGCTCAGTCAATCCTCTGGTTTCCAGAGTAATCAATGCTGGCAGGTACCTTCCGGACATCATCTGAGTACTTCTTCGATGTATCATATTGTATCAAACTGCATAAGGGACGTTGAACCCGTTTTTCAGCAGGTGATGCTCCCCACCAATAGATGGAGCCTCTCCCCAGGTGCTAGCGATGTCTGCCGTCAACAACATCACTAGCACTGCCGGGATTGTGTTTTTCAAAAAAAAAAAAAAAAAAAAAGAGGAATGCTTGAAGATGATTGAGATAATAAGCTAGAGATTGATGCTGACTACGCAAAATGCTTATCTACTTAGAACTCACATACTACCCTAACCCTAATCTCAGGTATCCGTACCAACCAGTCAATCTCTACCGAGCCAATACTATGTACCAACCAAGCCACTACCCGGTCTCACACCCCAATCTAGCTAGGTTACAGGGCAGTGCCACCCACCCCAGCGCCGACCCTGGTTGGCCAAATTGTAGCCTTTGGTCGAGTATTATGATTGCCTTCCACAATAAATCTAGCCAGGTTATCCAAGCCCTCAAGCTCCTACGAAGGTTACAGAGCGATGCCCAGTGTCGGCGAGCGTCGTTCTATCTTTTACTCAACCTGAGCAAAAACACAATAAAATCTCAATTAGGGAATAAGCTACATTGGAATGTCACCTAAGAATTTGGATATGATAATAGTGTGATCCTGAGCAAACAACCAATTTGATGATGATAATGATGCTGATGCTGATGATGATACTCGATGTTGATTGACCCTCTCTTGTCTACCCCTCCTCTTGTCCCCTCTTACCACCCCTCGTCTCTCATTGTTGCCTTCGTTAATTAGAAACACTCTGTTGTGGAGCGGTGTAAGCACAAATATCCTTACGAGGGTATTTGTCCATGTTTTTGCACGACACAAAAGCTGAATTTGTAGCGCAATCTGAGACAGTAGTGTGGCCATTCTTGCACGGGTCACATCCAACTCTTAATTGTCGGAGGAAGCGATGATGCTTTGATTTGATTAGAGAATGTGTGGGCGTGCATTTTGAGGCGCGTATTGTTTGTTCAGGTGTCTAGCAGTTCCGTGAACCGGCGTGTGGTCAATGATCTCGCACAACAGTGTGAGCTAGAGAGAGAGATTTAAATATTTGATTTGTATCGGCGCGTGCATACGTGCGCGCGCAGAGGCTGACATTGATATGACTGACATTAAGGCTGACTAGTATTGGCATTACCTGGTGTGCGTTTCGTTGACCAATTTGGAATAACGTCTAATTCCGCATAACACGGAGTTTGCAAGGCTTTTGAGTTTGTACCCCTTCCAATAGAGGTTCCTTAGGACCTTGGTGAGGCATGGTAAATGGAGTTCAACATAGGTAAAATCTGGAGTTTCGCTTGCCAAAGTACTAACGATGCTTTGGAAAGGTGGGCCTTTGCGGGGGTCGGTAATAGCTGCGACCTGGCTGGGGCATAGTAAGTGGTGTGCATGGCAGCTGTGAACGGAACCCGACCTCAACGCGGCAGGCAAGGGAGTATGGCGGTCGTGGGTTCGACCGATAGGCAAAGGTGTGACCTTCGGGTGCTTTGGTAGGCCCAAATGCGGTGTTCATCTGACTTATATGAAAGTTTGTTCCAGCTTAATTAAGACTTGGGCTTAGCCCTATTGGTTACAACAATGGACTTTAACTTGTGGATATAGGGATCGAGGATTGTAGTTGGCGACGAAGAAGCGATGGAGCATTTTGAAGGAAATCGAGGGGTTGATAGTCTCGTCGGAGTATCCCTTTTGGTTTTCCTACTGATCCCGACCACAAGAACGACTGGCGGGACCAAGGAGGCAACTTCGGTGCTTCCCTCTCCTCCGCCTCTGTGTTTTTTTTTTTTTTTTTTTTTTACTATTATTATTATTATTATTGGTCTTATTTTATGGGTCAAATCTGATACTGGTTCCGAGATCGGCGACAGTACCAATGGGCCTAGGTCAGTTGGTACACCAACAAACTATTGAAATACAGACCTAAGTTCCAATTGCACCGGAAGTGAATAAGTGAAATGGTACGGTTCTAAATTGTTTGGTGTCGGTTAGTCCAATGATGATACATCGAGGTCGACATTCCCTATTTTTTTTAATTTTTTCTTTCTAATTTATGATAAATCGAATGGAAGACTAAGGTCAGATTTGTTGTAGACGAGAGAAATTAGAGGCTACGAGAGGCTATAGTAGAGAGAGCCCAACTATAAACTGCGAGCGACCGATTTTCCTCACTGCTTTGAGAAGCAAAGTACTGTCGGAGCAATTGATGATACAACCGATGATCAGCAGATAAGGAGGAAGGAAAAGAAATAAGGTATCTGATGACGACAAAATCAAGAGGTGAGTGAGCGGAGCAGGGATAACGCAGCGCATGTGAGTCAACACAAGAGAGAAGGAGGCGAGCCAACTTGAATGTTGGGATCCTTAATTTGCATGCTCCTGTTGTCTATGCATGTTCCCATGTTTTTAGCGGAAGATTGATTTTTATTTTACACATTCGGTGAATAGTGAAGCATCGACCATCATTGCACGCTCCTGCTATCGATGCGAATATCCGTACGAGGGTATCCGCCCTAGGTTTTACAAGTGACAGAGAATCAGTTTGACTTGGAATTTTCAGTACACTGTGCGAGTCGTGGTTGTGTTTCGTTTACCCTGACCTAATAGTTTGTTGAAAATAGAGAGTGTGTGGGTGCGCAATTTGAGGCGCGAGTGATGATTTTTTCTATTGATATTATAAGAGTCGGCGTGTCCGCCGGCTAAGTTTTCACTTTGGTTAAACTAGGACTAAGTGACCCTTGCCAATGGCATGATCACAATGCACGTGCGCTTATGCAGAGGACTGCTTTGATGGCAAGGCGGTTTTGGCATGATAGACGGAGTAAGTGGAATGGTGGAAACGAGGGGCGAGCCTCCGCATAGTGGACGCAGAAGCTTGGCGGGCGTACGTCTGACTGGTAGGCCAAGGTATGGATTTGGGGCATTTTGATAGGCCTACGCGCCACGCAACGCCTGTTTATACGGAATTATGCGAGTGTTAAGCTCAGCCTTGGGCCTAGCACTATTGGTTATGGTGTTGGACTTCCATGAGACTGATTCCGGGATCGAGGCCAATGACTGACAACACAGGAGCAGTGGAGCATTTTGAAGGATCCGAGGGGTTTCGGGTCATTGTGGGGCTATTCCCCTTTGGTTTTGTTCCTAGCCCCACCCATGGGTCCAGTTGTTCAGACTGATAGGGGACATTGATTACCTCCCTCCCCCAAGGCACCGTTTTCCTTTTTTTCATAATTTTTATTGTTTTTTTTTTAATTTTAGCAGGAGCTTCAGTCTCAATTCCGCACCCGACGAGAAAACTATCAAGACCTTGACGCACTGAAGACAGAGAATGCCTTTGCATTTTGCCATATTCTAGCTAAAGATTCGTTCCCCCCTTACCGTGGTGCACTTGTTCGCATTGAAAATTCAGTGGAGAGAAAATGGGGGAAGCTGACTACGTACCTTTCCACGTTCTGGCTCATGATTCATTCTCGTTTCGCTCGTTTGAAGGGTATTCCCACAAACCCACAGTACGCAGAAGGCAGAGTAGTACAGTGCATCTTGCCCTGTTCCTGGTACAAATTCGTTTTCAACCCCCCTCAATTGGTAAGCAGCTAGGCGGGCGCACTAGGCACAAGAGACAAAGAAACAACAGTGTATCTATCAATGTTCTAGCTGGAGGTTCATCCTCTTCTCCTAATCCTTAGAGTAATGAAGAGCGCACCCACGAGAGCCAAGAGAGAGAGAGAAATACTGACATTGAATCTACATGCCTTGGGCTATGTCGGATCATGTGGAAATGAGTTGAGCTCTCCTTCAACAACAGATCGAGTGCTAGGAATTCGACAGGTATCTTGCCAAGTGCTTGCTGATGATGCGTCCGCATAAAACAAGTTTTAAATGTTGTATACCTCTATATTCCCTGTTGGCGAGAAAACAAGCATCATATGCATAGTGGGAATGAACCTACCCACTTTTTCAGAGGAGAACCATTAAAACTCCAGAGGGAAAAAAACAGGAAACCAAGGTGACTCTTTTCACGAATTTTGGATTCGAGTTCGTAGTGATTTCATGCTTTAAAAGGGAAATTTTCATACCTGCCACTAAGATTATCAGAAATTCCAAAAATGCCATGTGGGATGAGCGTATGACGGACAGGTTGAGAATAGGCCACGTGGCCTGCTCTGGAAGGGTCGCCTGATCAGGTGAGGAAAACACCAAGCGGTGACTTAGTATAATGGGACTGAGACGCCTCTCGATAATAAGTCATTTTCTTTATTATTTATTTATTTATTTACTTATGTGTCCTATGCAGGTTCTACAAGAGACTGTTTTCCACTGCGGTTAGCTTCCTTTTAGCCAATCACTTGGTTAAAGTGAATGCTGAAGCAGTGATGGGAATGAGAACTGATTCCGTAATCCGGGCTTGAACTGACTCATTGAACCGGGTTTCTCTGCTCAGCCGATCTTCGACGGGTATGTTAACTTAGCAGACATGATAATAGGGAGCAGAATCCTGAAATTTCCACTATTACGTCAAAATTCAACCACTATTGCCAGTGAGCACGAATCTTGACTCCACTAGAATTGGGACCGGATCAGATGTCATGAAACTGAAGGAGCCAGCAGGATAAAAGGGACTAGGCAGGACTTAAGACAAATTGATGGCTGATCAGATGATGGAATGTGTAGATTGTGTAACCGCAAGTGCCACTTCACAGATGCAGAAACAAGGGGGCTTGAACAAGACTCAGCACCCTCAAACAATACCTACCATCTTCACCCGAATATAACGTACAGTCATTTTCGCTGCATCTGGTCTGAAAGGTGCTCCATATACGGCCACTATGACCGTACGTTCGATTCGGGGGGAAGACAATAGTAAGCAAAATGGTGACATTCGAGGAAATTGAGAGCATACTAATTAAGACTAAGCCAAACTCAGTGAGATGAGATCTGAGCAGGGACTCAGTAGCATGTGAACCGAACTCTTGAGAGAACCAAAAGGCCAAAAAACGTACCAAACTCAGTAAAAGACCCAATGGACGGGGTGAAAACAGAGCATGCTCACCAACAAACTCAGCGGTGAGAGAGCGCATGCCAGTGGGACAAGAATAAAAAAAAGAGGTGTGACAGGCAGTGCAAATCCTAACACCCTGCTGGTCGCTGAGAACCTCTTACGTGGGCGCAACAAGTGACAGGCGTTGTTGCCCTTGGCTTCAGCGAACAGTAGGCAACCCCTCCCCGGGTTTCCTCATAGTGCGACGATCTCCTCAGCTGCGGCCCTATCCGTGGGCGGTGGAGGAAGAGAGGTAGACATGGTGGGAGGTGGGGGGAAAGATGGGTTGTGGTATGGGGTCAGGGGATCACCATTGAGAGGGAGGGGACCGCGAGAGCAGAGTGGGTAGTCGTGGGTCGGCTCGCCTCGTAACGAGTGGGTCGGGCGTGAGATGGTGGCATGAATCCGGTCAGGGGAGAGGAACCGTTCGGGTCCAGGGTGTCCGACTGGAGGAGGTAGGAGAATGGGGGGTTAGGAGAACCCTAAGCCCTAGAAAAACCCTAAGAAAACCCTAACCGGGGTTTGAATGGTTAGGGGAGGGTAGCGGCAACCTAATCAAGAAAAGAAAATAATAACCATGGAGGGGAGTGGGAGAGAAAATAAAATAAACAGTGAAATTTCGAGATAAAAATAAAAGAAAATAAATAATAAGAATAATTAAAGAAATAAATAAACAAAATATGAAAAAAAAAGAAATATTTATTTTTTTTAAATTTTCGGCAGCATTTTCCTACCTCAACGGGGTCACAATGGTGCAAAGAGGAAGGAGAGACTAATAGGAGCACACTAAGTTTTAAAATGCCGCAAATGATAATTTTCAGAAAAATAAATAAATAAACAAGTAGATGAGGGGGTGAAGAGAAACTAAGTGTTGATTTTTTTCAAAACTTTTGACAGCATTTCGAGACCTCTATGGGGTCAAAGTGTGTCATCAAGAAGAAAGACTAAGTAAAATTAGAAAATTTCACCAACACGTCACTACCCCTAAGGGGTCAAAATGTGCTGCAACGAAAAAAATTTCTAGAATTATATAATCATTCTATAGTAAAATTGCAATGTAAATTCAGATTTTCATTCCATCTTAAAAAATGTCGTTCCAATTTTAAATTTTTCATCTTACTTACAAACTTTGATTCCAAGAATAGGATATCCCTTCTTATTTAGATTGCATGCTAGAGATCGAATGAAGTCTGGATGAGTTCATGAAATATTTTAATTAGACTGTCATTCTAAGTAAGGATTTCCAATCATAAATAGGTTAAACCAATCTAAATTAGAAGATATTTATTGTAGTAGAATGAAAATTTCATTAAAGCATTTCATAAACTCGTCCAGACTTTCATTCCATCTTGAACAAATAGATGTAGTTGGAAGGGAAAACTCATATTTAGACGGGAACTTATCAAATAAAACTAAAAATTTTAGAATTGAACGAACATTGGAATGATAATTTATAAATATGAAGGATTTTTTTTTTATGGAATGTTTTTTCAACTTTTATTTCTCGTGGGATTTTTTCTGTTGTGAAAAAAACTTAGTGAAAGAAAAGAGAAAAAAGAAAATTTCGGCAGCACTTTGTTACCCCCATGGGGTCAAAATATGTACCGAAAACAAGAATGACTAACTCCTAATCAGATTTAAGGGTGCCGCAAAGAAATTCGAATTTTTAGAATTAAAAAAAAAAAAAAAAAAAAAAAAGAAAATGAGAAAAAAAAGGTGGCGAATAAGATAATTCAAATTTTTGATAAAATGAGGAAATATAAATCAAAAGAAAAATAAAAAGTAGAAAAACAGAAAATTTTCGAAGTTGGGGGGAGGGGGATGAAAAGTAAAAAGAAAAAAGAGAAATAGGTGAGAAAGAGAAAAAGAGTGAAGGGGGAGATGGGGGAGATGATGGGGTTGTAGTTAGGGGGTGAAAAAGGGAGAAGAGGGTGGTAAAATGAGAGAGAAGGATACAAAAAGGGTGGAGAGGAGTAAATGAGATTAGTAGAAGATGGTGAGTGGGGAGGAGAGGAGAGAAAAAGGTTGTGAAAGATGAGTGCAGAGGGAGGTAGGAGGAGAAAGTAGTGGTAGGGTTGAAAAGGATGATTAGATGATGGGGGTGAAAGAAAAAAGAGGTTGGGGGAGCGTAGGTTAGTTGTAGGATGGTGATACCAAGCTTTTGGGTGGCCAAGAGCAGAGCACTACCAAGATCCACAAGATTTTGGCCTTCAAGATGTTGCCGGTCTGATGCCACTGCAATAAAAAAATATGGGGTGGGCTGAGATCTTGCTCAGCCACCCAGATGTCACTGTAGTGTAGCCCCCTAGCCAAGGGGGTCTTCAAGATCCACAGCAAGTTGCCACGTGGCACTGCAGAGAGGCGTCACGTGCCAGCCACGTGCGCAAGCGGCAACACCCACCACCCAACGAGGGGGAGGGGGGAGGGGGCGGGAGGGTAAATAATTGCCTTTCCGCACGCTGCTCGCCGCTCACCGACGGGGGGGGGGGGGAAATAGTTGTTGTGCCACTCTTCAACAGCAGCAAGCCACATTATCAACTCATACTATGGATTTGGCCAGTGTGTTAAGGCATTGGCCACGCACGCGCATGAGCAGCAGCTGCCCAGGTTCAAACCCTAACAGCTGCACCATCCCAAATCTTGATAATAATAATCCGGGAGCGGGGCGGGGCGGGGCATCGGGGCAGCATGGCCGCGTGGCGTGCCCTCGCATGCGGCAACCTTGGCCTTGGTGCGCACGCGTCGTGATGGCAACTCCTTTTTTGGCCACGTGTCCGCCTCTGCACGCTATCGTTTTCCCTCATTTTTTTGTTGTGCTCGCCCTGCAAAAACGGTAAAAATCTCGCTATCGGGATTAAACCGATTTCTCCCTGTTACGGGAGGGTGGGCGGGTTGGAGCGGGGACCGTTCCCGCTCTGATACCAGTGTGTCGGACCCGCCGGGATGGTGGTCCGTCAGGATGGAGAAGAAGGGTTGACGAAGGAGGAGGTCGAGATGGAGCTGGAAGGGACAGCGCAGCTCCGATGCAGACTCAACACGCACGTACTCCAAGATGTGCAAAAGTGAAGAATGGCGAAATACAGACTGTAGCTGGGGTACACCCCCAGCGGACTGACTGGGCTGGACTAGACTGGCCTGGTACCGACAGTGGTACCGGGCACGACTGGACTGGACTAAAACAGTACATGACCTGTGGGATCAGGCCACGGCCTGGTCCCAGATGCCGAACTGGCAAATAGCTGAATAGGCCCTGGCTGTAGGCTAGGGCAGATAGAGGCCCGTTGCACTCTCTCTCTCTCTCTCACACACACACACACACACACACACACACACACACACACAATGTCCATATGATAATGAATCTTTTGCGTTATCGCGGAAGATTCATTCTCATATGGACGTTGTCTGTGTGTGTGTGTATGTGTGTGTGTGTGTGTGTGTGTATATGTGTGTGTGTGTGTGTGTGTGTGTGTGTGTGTGTGTGTGTGAGAGAGAGAGAGAGAGAGAGAGAGAGA
>BFEA01000618.1:155498-173707 GCA_003427395.1 Chara braunii | reverse complement strand
AAAAAAAAAAAAAAAAAAAAAAAAAAAAAAAAAAAAAAAAAAAACATAAACATGAAATAAAATTACATGAAAAAAAAAAAAAAAACTCAATCGCATTCTTCGGGCCAAAAAACACATGTGACAAGACGCGCAATTGCGGCTCGGCACAGCCATCCGGCTGCACAATAGAGAAAACCAACGACGGTTCTCCGTCCACGCGTGTCGCCATTGTTAAGTCGCGCACCTTTTTTCCTAGTGGTCAGTCTATTTTTTTGCTTTTTTTTTTTTTTTTTTTGCTTTTCTCGTTGTCGACACCTTTGTGTTTTTGGGCCTGTTGTCGTCCTCGTCGTCTCTGGCACACCCTGCTGCACAGCGCGGAGGACGGGATCGCGCACCCACCACGGACCCGTTCGCAAGCTATTACAGGCGGCGATGCGCACCCCATCAACGACCACCTTTCGCTCTGCGCCGCAACCGGACCACACCTCCTGCCACGAGCACAAGTGCGCCGTGCGGGAGGGGAAGAGGGGGGCTGGGCTGGGGGGGGGGAGGGGCGATCCCGACCGTGAGGACGCTTGGTGGCCCTACAAGAACGCTGTGCGCCGCTGCAACCCGCGCAGTCGCGACATCATACTGGTTCACTACTGCGGGCCAAAGAAAGGTGAAATGACGTCGTTTGCGCCGCCGTTGCCACGTAGTAGTGAACTGCATTGCCGGGAACTTAAGAGCACAATTTTTTCGACACACACTTGTTGGAAATGTATTGGAAACATGTTGGACCAATGTTGAACGCATGTTGAAAACATGTTGGCCGCATGTTGGTAAACGATTGAAAACATGGACCCGACCCTCCTAAACGGTTGGACACATCATTTCATGGAGTTCCAATGCTGGTCCAGTGTTGGGCCCAAGTTGAAAACTTGATGAAATTTTGCCACAATATTTCTGTTGTAGTGCTCAAGGGTAAGCAAAAGAGCAGAGAGCTCGATTGAATCAGAATGAGTTGAGCACAAAGTCCTTCTCTGGATCAAATGAACTGAAGGTGGGCACTAGCCTGGTGACTGGTCACCTCGGGGTTGTTTGTGAGGAATTCTCGGCCTCAAAAAATTTTGATAATCAGGCAGGACTCAGATACCGTTTTGCAGAGGCATATGGTAGAAAATGTATAGTAATCAAGGGACGATGGACCCGATTTCCAGATGAGATACCTCTTGTCCAAAATTAGTTCGGGTAATGTCTCCTATGTCCATGAATGCTTTCAAGATGTGTTTTTCTTCCGGGCAGACTGTGGGGACCCCGGCCCCAACATGCAACTTCCAAACTGTATAAGGGACGTTGGGTCCGGTTCCCAACATGTGCTGCTCCCCATAATTTTTTATTTTTTTTTCTAAACATTTACTTTCATTAACAATAAATCATAATAGGAGGTTAGGGACCTCACAATTCAACCCGAGGTTATCCCGGCAACTTCAGCCGGTTTAGGTTACGGTCCTAGCTCGAGCCCACCTAAACTTCAACTCTTAATACCACCGTTAGCCTTTTGGATCACTCAACAATGAATTCCTTGTTACAAACCGTTACTCCTTAGAGCTTCCTAATATCAGCCACCTAGCCTACTGCAGACACCTATAGCGACGACCGGGTCTAAACGACCCGGTGAAAACCACTGTCCTCTGCTCTCTGGACACTCTCCTATCAGACCACTGTGTCCCTACATAACCGAGTGTCCTGGTTACAAACCTGGCACTGTCTAGCCTCCCCCCTATTCACCAAGTACCCAGGTCCCCTACTCCAATGGTTCTCCTCCTAACCTACCAATCCTACTCCCAACTATTCCCGTCCACCCTTAGCTGCTCAACCACTTCGAGATCACAAGGCCGCGCGTGGTATGTACCCCCGCCAACTGATTTCCTTTCGCCCACGATCTCAGAAACCACCGACGGTTTCTCCTTGGCCCTTGCCACACCTGGCTTTCCTGGGCCAGTCAACCCATATTGCTCTCCTCAGTCCCCTTTTAATGCCTGCCTTGGTCTCCAGATCCAAGAATGGGCGGCCTTCAAATCTGGCCCTGTTTCTGTCTGCCCAAATTACAGAGCAGATTACTGCCCTGGCCACATGTGCCACATACGGTCAACCTTTCTTCCCAGACTATGTGTCCCCTTCAAAACCCAGTAAAACCCATCTTTCGTTCCACTCAATCCCCTCTCCCCCTATCCTTCCCCAATGGTCTTCCCACCACCTCCACACCCTTCTCGAGGCCGGACAGTCCCACCACAAATGTCTACTGGACTCAAAAGGCTAGGAGCACCGGGGGCAGGTCAGCACCACCTCCATCCCTCTGTTGCATAGCCAAACCACAGAAGGGGTAACCAACAGCGATAGCATCCACAGCAAGCTCGCTTGTTTGATGTCTGGCAGAGAGAGCAAAATATTCCACAGGTTAAGAAACTTTCCCTCTTTCCCCTGAGGGTCCTGCAACAAAACCGCACTCCATCTTACTACTGGCACACCTACTAGATTCCTCCCTTTGCTGGTTGCCAGCCAGTAGGATTCATTTACTGTGAAGTTGGAGAGATCCAACCCTGGGGGATTAGCCCTTGAAATTGTACCTCCTCTCCACCGCTATGCTAGAGGGTCTATGGATAACTCTCGCAGGGGAATCTTTCCCAACCACCTTGTAGATAGTATTGTCCCTCTCCGATTCGAGTTTGGATAACCCTTACTTGGGGGGGGTTCGTCCATTGCCTGATAGTTTCCTCTCCACCATGTACCACCAACCCTGACTGCTCCCCCACATTCCACTTCCGAACTTCTCGAAAACCACAGATTGTCAGTCGTTGTACTTCCCAGAGCTCGTCTCCTCCCTGTCTCTCCTCATCTGCCGTAGGGGCATACCACGTGCTAGTAGGGTCTAGCCCTTTTGGACCCAGCAACTGCTTCTAGTGATCCGGAATAGCTCGCAGCAGCTGTTGTCAGTGTTCCTCTGAGTGCCACAGTCCTTACAAAGCAGGTAGAATCTCTCTGAATGGTTTTCAGGTACCTTGTAACCCGGCCCACAGATCTGCAATTCTGGAAATACCCTGACGAACCCAAGCTCTACCGAATGCGCCCGGGGATGATCCTGCAGAGAAGGGAATCCCCTCACTGCCTAGGATGAAACCATTTTCAAATAGACCCTGCCTCAAAATCTCTTCTTTTGTACCTGGCGGCACATTGACTTCAGGGGGGTGACGGAGTTAGACCTTTCTTACTGCTTCCCAGAACTCCGAAGAAAACTTCTTCTTCATAAAGGATTTCATGAAAAAACAGAGCCAGACATCCTTTGCATGACTCAGCTGAGTACGGCGAGCAACTCCACTTCGTCTTCTCCTTTTTTCGACCCTGCGTCAACATTGGCCCAGCGGAAGGTGATTTCTAGGAGGCACAGAGAAAGCGCGGCGTAATCACTCCATCAATCCTGCCAATGCTCGTTGTTCAGAAGAGGGACTTTGAGTTGGCGCACACGGGCAGAAAGGCAAGGGAGGAGCGCTGATTGCCAGAAGAGAGGGAAGTTAGAAGGGAGGCTTAAGAGCGAGAAGCGTTGGGCACTCATTGAGGCCGCGCAAAGGGGATGAGCACGAAAAGGATTACCTCTACTAGTTTAGATCGCCGAGCCCGTATCCCGTGGATGTCGATGCTGTTGCTGTCCACCACGTTATCCCCCTGCCGTGTGAGGAGCAATTTCCAGGTTTCGATCAGATCAAATGCCCAATCCCGTAGAGAAGATAGAAGAGCCGAGTGTACTCGTTCATTGACTGTGTTGATGTCCGAAGTGAAGGAAACGATCACTGAGATGTGGCTGGTCCCCGGCGCAGAGAGTCGTACGAATGTTGATGCCTCGGCCAACACCCTCGATTGGTTGTTCTCCTTAACGAAGCAGAATTCGACCGTCGCGTATACAATGGCCGTGCTGAAGAATTGTGCAAACTGTAGAAGATCTGGACTGAGACGCGGATGATGCACCTGCCGTATTGCCGAGATGTGCTCCCGAGGTGCCAGCATATGTTCGTTGAGTACCTGCTCCGTGGAAAAACTCATGGCGACGTAGACGGAGTAGGGGATGGGGACTGTAGAGATGAAGAAGAGAGGGGATCAGGCTCGTCGTCTTCCCAATCGGAGGACGTGAGTGATCCAGAAGAAGATGGGGGAGAGGAAGTAGAAATATGACAAAGATAGGACACATGGCGGACGATGGGGCAAGCGGATCGGCTATCAGACACCTCAAGAGTCAGGCGCACCGTCTTCACGCCATTGGGTCCGAGCTCGATCACACTGAAACGCCCGAAGAATCGTGGCGCTAATTTTCCCTGGGGAGCACATTTCCTCACCTGCACCATGTCCCCTGATTTATACTAGGGTCGTGGACCCGCATTCCCATTTCAGGCGTCGTAGGTACGGACTTGCCGTCCGTGAGCCAATTCGGTCATGCACTGGCACTTCCAGACTAACCGGGGGAGGGGCCGTTGTCGGTGTGAATACCCTTACAAGGGTATCCGCCGTGGTTTTCGTAAGCAGCAGAAAATAGATTTAGTTTATAGTTTAAGTATACCGCGCGAGGCGCGACTGCGTTTGTGGTTTACGTTAGGCTGAATGGTTAACGAGAGTCGAGAGTGTGTGGGCGCGCAGGTTTGAGGCGCGCGTGATCTTTTTATTTGTTGATGATTGAGGAACCGACGTGATTGTCGGCCAGAGTTTTATCTTTCTGATTAAGTTAGGATTGAAAAGATTATGTCTCGTTCATTGATGTGCTTGTCTGTGACTTGTGCGTATGTGCGGAGGGCGACGTCGACGAAGCCTTAGTCCTGTATAGACGCGCGGTGGACGCGAAAGGTTTAGTGGGCGTAAGATTAGTTGGTGGACCAAGATGTGGCTTTGGGACGTTCCAATAGATTGGCTCGCCGCGTGGTATCCGCTCATATAAGCTCCCTCCTGTGCTAGAATCAGCCTTGGGTATAGCACTATTGGTTACGGTATCTGATGTTCGTCCGGGAGATTCAGGGATCAAGGTGCGGCAGCGGCAGCGCACGGAATATAGGGACGGCAAGGTAGAGCCTAGGGGTTGAGCGCCCAACAGCCTGAGGGCTATCCCCCTTGGTTTTGCCATCGGTAGAGTCAGAACGATATTAGCGGTTCTTTTTCCTTTCTTGTCGTCATGTTCTGACGATGAAAAGTTTTTAAACATTGTTATTATTATTTATTTGTTGCTACTGTTTAACTTTATGCTTTGACTTCCTGTAAGTCGAACGTGACACCGGCCACGGGTGGCCGTCGTAATGGTGAAGGACCTTGAGCACGCGCCTCCTTTGGCTGGCCGTCTGGGTTTTCGCGTGTTTGAGGTGTTGACGAAATTTCTCTACCCTAAAAAGGAGTCCGACGTGCATGCGAGCCGGTGGATGGTTAGCCCACAAGCCAGACGAAAGCCTAGGTGGCGGGGCCCTCTAAAGTTTACCGCACGCCACCGACAACCTGTTGTGAGAGGTTTTGGCGTGGGCATGCCCGTTCCGGGCCGAAGGATAGTGGGTAAAAGTCTGAGTAGGTGGGCAATTTCTGGCAAGGGCCAGCCAGCAGCATCTGGGCCGAGCTTCTTCTATAGGTCAGTTACTATGCCGCCACTCCGGTCCCCTCCCTCTATGAACAACAATGGTCTTTGCTCGATGCCACTCGAGGGGGGGGGGAGGGGGAGGATCAGTGACGTACCTCTAAACAAGCGGGCATCAAACTTCTGCATGGAGGGCTTTCGAACCGCCTAGTAGCCGGTTCCCTCCGAAGCGTCCCGCAGAACAACTGAAGTTGTTCCGCAACTGACGGAGACAGCGGTAGGAGATGAAACAAGGTGGGCGGCTGCAGGTATGAGGTGAGTATACGAAGGGAAACGGTTGGGACTGTCGGGCAATAGAACCAGGCCACTACGGCAGCGGGGTAGTAAGTGCACTATTCAACAGACTTGGATGTAGAGACAAAAGACTAATCGAACCGTCTAGTAGTTGGTTCCCTTCAAAGTTTCCCCTAGGATAGCACGAGCTGTTGAGCAGCGTCATCACATAACTGCGGGATCGGGCGTTGCGA
Organism: Chara braunii; assembly: GCA_003427395.1. Lineage (NCBI taxonomy): Eukaryota > Viridiplantae > Streptophyta > Charophyceae > Charales > Characeae > Chara > Chara braunii. Next base: position 167,623 of record BFEA01000618.1, on the reverse strand, counting down.
TGTCGGGGCTAAAGGAGTCGGCGATTTTGATTTTCATAATCGTCGTCCTGCTAATAGGCGCCCATTGCGGTGTCTGGGTTAGCGCAGCGACAAGAGGCCGGGGCGAGATAGAAGAGGGATAGAGCGGAGGTCCTGAGAATTGGCAAAAGTGAGTGAACCGCGGCGACACGCTGTGCCAGGTGCAGGCGCGACAAGGTCGGAGGTGGCGGGGCAGTGAGTTGGGCACAGGTGAAAGAACATAACCCGCTCGATTCTTATCACAATCAAGCAAGGGCAGACTCGAATCCGCAGTTTTGAGGGCGGGCGACCCGGATTCTGAAGTCAAACCTAGCAAAAAGTTGGTAGAAAGTGAGGTAAGAGAGAAAGGAGATGCACGAAGGTAGGAGATGGTGAAAGCAGAAGATAAAGATTTCAGTCGATTTGCGACAGGATCGGGTGGGGAAAAAGCCGATACTGAGGTTTTTGAACGCTGCAAGCTGAATGGCGAAGTCCGTTTTGATAAAGGAATGACAGGTTTGGGGATATAACTATCAAGAGCTGCGTCTGGTGGCAGCTTCAAGAAAGTAATGAATCTTTCCGCTAGCGGAAGATTCATCCATACTTGTTGCTCAGCTTTACGATGGAAGTAGGGCGAGGCTAGCCGCGTGGTGGGGATGTTACCTGTTGAGCGAAGTGTTCGCGCGGGAGAACGGGAACGAAGGGGGGAGTAAGTGAAAAGTCAAGAAGAAAGGGAAAACAATCATAGGGGACTAACAGAGGGGAGAGGGATTGAGACTCACCTGTCAGTGGTGTTGGAGAGCACGTTGTAGTTTGGGAATATGATGAACCTGCGATAATAGGTGTGGAGTGAGCAAGCGCTACTCACATCCGTCGAGCAAACAACTACAGAGGGTTGAGTTGGGTTGTACGGTCTCTTGCCCCGCCGTAGCGTTGGCACTGACCTCAAAAAAGGGGGGGGGGCTTCACCTAGAGCTGGACGGGGCAGCGATCGGGGTGACCCGACGGGCAGCAACTCGATGCCGAAGCAGATAGGCAAAAAAAGGAGGAATGGGCATGCGTAGATGTTATGAATAGCTCGGTTGAGTAATTCAGGCCCTGTTGCTGTTTCATTGCGGTTGTTGGCTGGCCAGTGGGATTACTGCGGCTAGTAGAAGGTGGCAGATAGGGGAGTCGGGGATCTCAAGCACGCACCTCTTTGGCGGGCCCATTCCGAGTTCCTGTATTTTCAGGATGCTCGCAAGATGGTTATAGCCTATGCCCTGCTGTCTTGTTATTGTTCTGTTGACTTTCAAATCCATACTTTGGTCCTTCATCGGTGTCGCATTGGTATGGTCTGCTTATTGGACAGCGTTCGACTATTTGGCTTTCGATGTGATTACGCAAAGGCATCAACTAGACAGGTGTTGTTCAGTGCTTATTAAGTCGACGGATGTGGCAGATTGTGTTGCTAGACTTACGGTTATTGTGTGCACAGATGCCCCATTAAGCCTTTACTGTATTTTTTCATGCATTCAAATAAGCGCACCGAGGGCGTGGTCTATTTGAACAGAAGCCCCTCTAGGCTACATAGCAGCAGTTTGGTCAGGAGAGGAGGCACCATGGCTTTAGAGGAGTGCTCAGGTTGCGAAAGAAGGCTCATTCCGGCAATTTGGAGAGTTATAAGGAGGTTGTTGCCATGACTAGGAAAACTCATCAAGGAACATTGTTGCTGCTTGGAAGGTCATCAGGGAGTCGACGGTTGGTGATTTGACTTCAGTTGACCAAGCTGTCGTGGACTCTTGGCCATTATTGCACGGCCCTCAGGAGTATCAAGGCAACAAGGCCCTCTCCTGAAAGTTGAGTTGTCCCCCTCTTGTATCTCGAGAGTCTCATACCCCTTATTCTGTCTTTTTAAGTCTAAGTGTAATCCTGTTCTGAGAGGAAGGCGGCAGACGGGATTGCAACCCGTAGGACCGCAACAAGACTCTGTGGGGAGTCAGCCCACCGATTGTGGGAACTCTGCCGGAACTCAAGAGGAGTTATGGAGGCAGGGAATTGAAAGATAATCATTGCTTTCCCTCTATAAACCCGGTTATAACCCTTATTTGTACTCCTTGTTGCGTTTGACTGAGTATACTGCCTGCATCCCTACTTTGATTTTTAGTTTTACCTTCAGGACACGGCCCAGATTAAATAAAGGAATGTATGTGCAATGCAGTTTCAGTTTTGGTTGTATGATTGTGGGATTGTGTCTAGGGGAAAGGAGGGAGGAAGGCAGTATTGCATGGGTGATTGGGTCAACCAAAGGCTGGGAGAGTCTTCATAAGTTTGAAGGGCCCAGTGCTATGTTTATTTTGGATTGCCAGAAGGACCAGACAGGTTCCCATAAGTTTCGGTGGTCTGGTTGCTTTGAATTGTGAGGGCAGACTGTGAATGATTTTTCAAGGACCAAGCATTTTTTCATAAGTTTGGATGGTTTGGTCGCCTTATTTCGTTAGGGTTTTCTTATGTTTGTTAGTTTCTTCTTGTTTTATTCTTAGGCGACGGACTGGACAGGTTCCCATAAGTCTGGGAGGTTTGGTCTGAAGCCACGCATATGCTGGAACCAAAAGGCTAAATTTGTTTATATTTTATATTATATTACTTATGAACAAACTAGTCAGACATTTTTCCATAAGTTTGGATGGTCTGACTATAGCTTATCATAATGAAGAGAGTATTAATTAAGAATAAACTTGTGGTAAGAAGGGGCAGGCTGGACCTCGAACTAAGTTGATCGGTTCAGTCATATGTTACCTTATAAGACTAAGTGCAAAAAATTATATAAAGTTGGGATACGTAAACAGTTCAAGGCGACTAGGGTGGTCTAGTCATACGCCCAAAGAAGAGAAAAGTTGTTGTGCCCTGTGTTTGTGTATATTTTATGACTAAGCTAGGCAGGTTCCCATAAGTTTTAGTGGTCTAGCTTTATGCCCTATGTAAGTTGAGTATAAAGGGATAATTCATTGAAAAACTATGAACTATTGTTTGTTCAGGTTGACTTCGGGATGGTGGGAGTACTTAACTTTGTGGTTCAAGTTAGGCCTGCATGTGGCTGAGTGAGATCACTGCTTAGTCTGAGTTTCAGGTTGATGTGTAGTTGTTTTAGAGGTTCGCCACGTGCTAGAGCGATAGGAACTAGTTCAATTCCTGCATTTTCTAAGCTAAGTTTTTTTTACTTAGGTCGATTTCTGCATTTTCTAGGATCATTTATTATACTTTGTCTTGTATAAATCTTGGTAAACCACTTTCTCTACGGGAAGCGCTGCTGAAATTTCTACAAAACCAAGGAGTTGGTCAAATTTTGTTTTTTCAAGGTCCAGTTTTTCTTACTTTTTGGCTTAGTAAAAATATGGAAAACCTTCTTTTCTAAAGAGAGTGCTGCCCAAATTTTTGCTAATTCAGGGAGTTAGACAAAATTAGATCTTGAGAAGTCAAAGTCATTTTAGATTCTGAACTTAGCTTTGTAAAAATCTTGGAATAACACTTTCTCTACGGGAAGCGCTGCCGAAATTTCTACAAATATAAAAAGTTAGTTAAATTTTGTCTTAGTTGAACTAAGGTTTAATTTCTGAGTTCTTATCTGAATTAGTGTAAATCTGAGACGCCTACCTTTCTAAAGGAGATGCTGCCCAAAGTTTTACTAATTCAGGGAGTTAGACCAAATTTGACTTTGAAAAGTTGGAGATTATTACTGTTTCTATATTTGGACTGATATAAATTTTGGAAAGGAACTTTCCTACGGGAAGCGTTGCCGAAATTTTCTTAGTTTAAAAGGAGATAGAATATACTTTGACAGGTGGCGATTCTGGAAAATCCACGATGTATAGAGTAGATTCTGTCAGGGTCTACCTTTCCTTTGACACTTGCTTGGAGATAAACTTAGGCTTGATTATGATGGTTAAAGTGAAATCATGATAAGGGGTTTATTCTACATGGACTTATAGATTTAGCTTGGGGATTGACCTGTCTTGTGTTACAGGTCCTCTTGGTCGATTGATTCAAGACTTGGGCTAGATTCAGTTTGATCCTACAAGGATCATCTTCTGTTATCACTGATAACAGGTCGGTTGTCGATTCGTCGGTTTACGATTCAACACCAATCCACTCTTGTCACTCAACCTAAAGGTTTTAGCCCTGTGGTTTGATCTGTTTCATTGTATTTTTACCTGGACTTTATTGAATGGTCATTTAACAAAGATGCTGAGTATTTTATTGTTGGGAGGGTGCGCTAAGGTTGAGGTTTGTATGGCTAAAGCAAGAGGTGTGAGCGCAGAGAATGGTTGAAGTTGACCCCGTGTAGTGCGTGGTGAGAACTTTGATGTGATTGCAAGTATGCTTGGTGATTCGGACTTTGGATTTGGACTGTTTGCGCTCACATACATATATATATGGCTGAAAGGAGTCCCACTGTGATTGTGAGAAGTGATCATCACATATTTATAACCCTATATATATATATATATATATATATATATATATATATATATATATATACGTCTTGGGTGTTCTTCGCGCGACCTACAATGATCGCGCGGAAAGGCTAGATAGATTATGTTTTAAAGAGAAAAGGGGGATTCCTTGTTATCCTTTACTTTTTAGAATTTATAGTTGGACGTTGTAGTCCGTGGCAGCCGTCAAAGTCAAACCCCTTAACTTCTCTCCACGCCCTAGGTGAAGGAGTTGGTCTCCAGGGTCATAAGAGACGATTGCCACCACAGGTACGAGCTTGTGTACCACCCAGTCTCCGCAGGGTGCAGAAGAGGGTGTGGTTCTCAACCGCACTTGGCAGTTGTCCAGCGTCGAGAGATTATCCCTCAAAGTGCATGTCAGCCGACACTTGAGTGTCGAACGCGACCCTCGAGATTAATGAGGATCGTGTGAGTATGGGTACTACATAGTACGCCATCATTGCGTTCGCTTGCGTACGCTTGCATTGTGAATCGATATGACTTAGCCCTGCGTCCGCGCGGTTTTATACTAAGTCTCACGCGTGACGCCTATCCGATTTCCGCATCGGAGAAGTTATGGGATGACTACTAAGGGACTAAAAGTGTTGTCACGTTGTTTATTATGTATCATTTTGTATATGTACGCGTGTGTGTGTGTGTGTTTTAACTTTCATGTTCTTTATAATGGTGTGCGCGTGGCGTATGGGATGCGTCCTAGTCGACCGACGACGAGTCGTGCTAGGGAGCTCAACCCCCCAAGATGCTGGTTCGCGTGCAGGTTCGATAGAGGCGTAATACCACGCGTACCTCGGATGGTCCACCTCTGCGATTGCGGCTGATCAACTTTCGTACTGTGGACTGGTAGCTCGACGGGGATACGCCCACCGAAGGGAGAAGACAACTCCTGTAAGGTGGAGGTAAGTCGTGCCTCGTGTAGGCCCTATCCTGTCGTAGGGGCTTGCGAGAGGTATGGCTGGCGCACTCGGCCGGAGCAGCTTGCGGAAGCTCCATGTATATTCGAGACGAGGATTTAGACCAAATCCTGCGTGACACGGTCGGGAGGGTCCCGCACTGCCTTGTGAGGTGCCGGACGGATGCGCTCGACATCGTTCCATCAGTTCCAGGTGTCACTTGGCTTTTTCTCCGGCCGTAGCCCGTGTTGCTCGCCGTCCTAGGGTCGATTCATCATTTAGGTTCGGTACCGAGACACGTGCTAGGTTGTTGGTCCGTAACTGGAATGGGGACAATCCGGTAGACTTGTGTGGGGTACTCCGATGAATGGCTAAGATGTGATCTACGATATCGGGCCAGGACCGTGTATCTCTGGCCGCGAGAGCGCCGTTTTGATCACCCGGTTCACATTCTCTATGAGGCCGTGCGATTGTGACATATGAGGGGCGATTGTGACATATGAGGTGCGGTATGACGGAAGGAGACGCCATGAAGGACCAGGTTCCTCATGACCTCTCCTCAGAATTCTGCTTCATTGTCTGTAAGGATTTCCTCGGTATCCTGATGCATCCCGAGGAAACGGTTGATATACCGCGCTATCTCCGTCGTCTGTCTTGTCCTATAAGGGTAGGCCTCGATCCACTTCGAGAAATGATCCACGAAAACCAAGAGAATGAAATATCCATAGCTATTAGGTCCAGAGGGCACGAAAATATCCGTTGTGTCCATGCTAACCCTCTGGAACGGCCGTTTGACTACTGTGGGTACTATGGACCTCGGGGGTTGGACCAGCGCCTTATCCGCCACGCAGACAAGACAATTTTCAACAATAAATTTAACATCGTCCCTGATATTCGACTAGTACCATTCATTTTTGTCCATAGCCGCCTTTGTAATCCGTACGGCAAAATGTGCAGCTACTTCCTTGTGGGTTGCCCGGACCCAGTCGTACCACATGAACAGATGCGGAACTGACATCCAGATTCCGCTCCCGTCTGTTTTCCGTTTTTCCAACTGTCCTTCATTCCATCTATAATCCCTTGCCCGCTCATTGGCCCGCCTCCGATCTTCCTTTGAGAATTCTCTAAGTGTGTTTCCTGCTACCGTAGCTATCAGGACGACATTTGTACATACCTCAGTTCTTCTAAACCGTTGGGTCTTTTCTTGGCCTTCAGAGGTGACCTCCAGAAAACGGGTTTCTGTTGGAATCTTATCGGTCCGACACAGTGGGCAAAGCCATAGCCTCTGGGAATTTCGGTACTGAATGCACGACCCGTGTGCCCGTGAAACACACTTGGAACAATTTGCCCAGTCTACGTATCCCTTTCCATGTGGTTGCATCGATACTGAATAAACTCTCGAGATAGATTCACAGAAATAACAAAATTGATCAGGTAGAGAAGAGAAGGTAGAGGTAGGGGAGGGAGGAGCATAACCGTTACCTCCATCATGAGCCGCCATGATACAACGTGTCACTTTACGGTCGGTCGAGGGACCACCGATACCTGCCCGTACCTAGGCCCTTTGTTCTGGTTCGGCTCCTTCCACGGCGTGATCTCTTCTCCCTTCGGCACCTTGCCCAGCCTGTGGAGACGTGTCAGCCCGTCCACATTTCCGTGTTTCTCCATCTTACGATGGACTATGTCAAAATCGTATTCCTGCAATTGTACCACCCATGGCCCGATCATTCCTGTGTGATTAGTCAACTTTTTGAGCGCTTGCAGTGGTTCGTGATCGGTGACGAGAACGAACTTGTGCCCATACAGGTATGGGTGAAAATGTTGGATGCCCCACACCATTGCGTAGCACTCCCCCTGAGGCGCTGAGTCGTTCTTCCGCTCGTCTGACACCGTCCGCGAAGCGTACTCAACAACGTGCTCGTAAGCATCCTTCCCCTTCTGCACAAAATGGCGGAAATCGCTTCAGGCTGCCAGTCCGTGATGAGGATGAACGACTTTCCAGGATCCAGGCGAATTAAAATGGGCGTGGAGGCTAGGGCCTCCTTCAAAGTGGAGAAGGTCCGTTCCCATTTCTCGTCCCCGGTTAACGGTTGGTCCTTTCGCAAAAGATTGGTCAAGCGTCGTGCGATTGCCGGAAAGCCTTTGATAAATCTACGGTAGTAGGAAGCCAGTCCCAGGAAGGTCCGAACCTGTGGCAGAGACGTAGGTGTGGGCGCGTCCCAAACCGCGTTCATTTTCCGCGAGTCCGGCCGCAAGCCTCCCCGAGTTACCACGTACCCAAGGAACGAGATCTCCGAAAGGAAAAACTCGTTTTTTCTCCAGAGCGATTTTGAAGCCTGCATCTCGCAGCGCTCCAAGTGTCCATTCGATATGTTGTGCATGTCTTTGAAATGATTTTGAATACACCAGGATGTCGCCCATGTACACGATGATGCAAAAGTTCACCATTCCTTATGTCAGCCGAGTCTTGTTAAAGAAGTTCTGAAAAGTCACGTTCAGTGCCTATTGAAACGTTGTCGGGGCATTGCAAATACCCATAAGACAATGAACCACATGCCACGTGGCTTCAAACAATACAAATATGTGACGGAACATGTGACGGATATCAAACTTGCTTAAATAATTAGCACACCCAATCGCATGCAACAAATCATCAATCCGGGGTAGGGGGTATACATCCTTGATCGTGATATCATTCAATTTCCGGTAATGGATGCAAATGCGGATGGGTCCGGTATTTTTAGGGACAAAAACCGCGGGAACTTGAAAGGACCACGGGCCTGTGGCGGACCCAATCCAGCCATTGGCCTAAAATTCTCTGATCCGCTCCAGGGCCGTTCGTCTTTCAACTAACGAATACTGGTACGGTTTATAGTGGATTGGCGGTTGGGTGCCAGTCTGGATTTCGTGCTGTATAACTTGGGACAACCCGATGTCTGCATCCTCTACGCTAATCGCCTGCTGGTACTCAGACAAAATATCGGTGATGGGTTTGTGTATTTCGTGAGGCACGCATTCCCGTACATGCAACTCGTAGTGACAATCCCGTATTGCTATCGGTAATTGTTTCATCCGGGTAGTGGGGGGTTTCCTCGTAGGTGGGGATGATATAAACAAATTGTCGGAATGCCAAGAAAAGACTGTGGTGACCGTCTGAGCTTCCTTCTCCCTGATCGCCACGTGTCCCTCCGGGGTAATACCGTTTTCTATATCCCGGGGGTCCACGGTTTTCTCTGCGATTCTAATTCCAAATCGAACGGGGTGAGGTCGTATAGCTCATGGGGTTCCGAAGTTCGGTTTTCAACACCTTTCTGTAACAGTCGGATTTCTTTTCCGGTTGTGAGCAACAAACTGGGGGGAATCTTCGAGCTATCGCAAAAAGATCGTTTGTCGTGGTACCTAAATAGCAACGGAGTGGCTGCTTCGTATATGGTCCGAGGGGGTTCCCAAGAGTCGACCATCCTAGATATTTGCACCAGTGGTTCTCCCATGATCAGCGCTCTAGTTCGTCGAACATTTTCCGTGAGAATGAAGGTTCTTACCGTTTTCTGTCGAAGTGGATGATGGCAGTGCGAGTTCGTTGTACTCGGTGTCTGATTCATCAGTGGAATCCTCCCATCCTATCATTCGCATGGTTTCCCCGAGTTGGGGTCGGGTTTGCCGTACAGACATCGATGTTGTTCGGAGGGTGAGGCGCATCGGAACAGTGTACAGTTTTCCTCCCGTATTTTTTAGGATGATTGCTCGCCGTTCGAAATCCAACGTAGCCTGCAAGGTTGTGAGTACTAATAACCCGATGAGGACATCGTATGTGTTCATATTCAAGACCACGACATCTCCTAAGGCATGGACCTTTCCTATCCGGAAAGCGACATTTGTCATTCTGCCTACAACCCGAAGTTTTCCTTGATCGGCAGAAACGAAAGGATCACCCTCCGCAAGCGGAATCACATCTTTTCGTCTTCCTGCTCGCTCAACTACCCGCAGTGAGACAGCTAGGACCGCAACTCCGAGTCTGGAATCGATAACCGCACTGTAGGGGTTTCCCCATACTTCCATGTCACACTCCGAGGATCTCCAAGGTATGGCCCTGATCCGTAGGAAGTGATCGTCCTTCCGGATCAGGCCCATCCGGACTGGTTCCGATGTGCTTGGCTCATCTGGCTTCGGGTCTTTAGCAGGATCTTTCCCTTTCGCAGCGGCCAGTTTGGCAAAGGCAACGGTTTGCCTTGCAGTGCTGCAACATTCGGTCGTTAACCTGCTCGGAGATCATGGCAGTTCAAGCATGGGGTTGCGGGCCAATCACTCTGAATTCATGTTGCACGAACCATGTTTTTCGTTTGTTTAAACCAATACTCCTCGAACCCGGGATCTCTCAAAGCCTCGCGCTCAGTGACTTGAAAAAGGATCTTGACGTTCATTCTCCCTTCTGCGCTTGCCAGCCATATGACCCGACAATGGTTCGGTCGAAGGGGACTCCTGCTGACACACACATCCGTGATGGCTATCTTATTCGACAGTCACTAGTATGCGTGTGTGCACAGGAGTGATCTCGCAATGTCTCTAAATCCTATCTTCGAGAGCCGCAATTTTCCGACCCACAGTTCGTACCGCCTGCCAACAGGTTTGGGCGTTCCAGCAGCACCTACGTGTAACCAAGCGGAAATGACTTGTGCGGATGCACGCATGGGGGACGATTGCATCAATCACTCGTATGTGCGCGCATGCATAATGCATTTTGACTGGTGGCGCATGCTGGCAATTAAGGCTAACCCCCCCCTCCACCCTTTTGATCGATCAACCTCTGCAAGTGAGACGAGATGGTGGATTCCATGCCCATGCAACCATTACGAAAAAGTTCATTCATACATGCATCGACAGGTCTAACCAGACCACCTATGTATCCCCTGAGGCCGCGGTCACCGCGGGCACGACCGCGGCCCATGCGATCGACCGCGGGCCCGCGGTCATGACCGCGGCGGCCGCGGACGAAAAAGGCGCGCCGCAGGCAAGGGGAGGGGTGTACCCGAGGTCGGGGTCGGGATTCCGGGGGCGCACCCGAGGCCCCACCCCCCCACATTGAAAAAAAAGAAAAACAATTAAAAATGGATAGGTTTCATTTTAGAGGGGGGGAGGTAAATAATGGACCCCCTTTCATTGCTTTTTTTTTTTTACTTTTCTCTTTTCTGTTCTATTGAACCATTGCCAAGTATTTTATTGTTTTTTTTTTTTTTTTTTTTTTTGAGGGACTGACTGATTGATTAATTGGTTGATTGATTGATAGATTGGTTGATTGATTGATTGATTGATTGATTGATTAATCTTGCGCATCACTTGGTCGAAGCATGACTTGCCACACTCTGAGCACAGCAATACGATGACGACGAGGCCAGGATCAATGTCCCCACTCGTTTAGGCGGAGACGCGCACCATTGGTTTAGTACGTACACATGGGTCGATCTCCCGACATTTGAAAGAGATTCCCTGCTGGTTCGATTATATCCATCCAGAGAAGGCGTTCTTCCTGATCAAGGATCAGGTGCAGAAGCCCCTCGAATCCGTGGCAGAATACCTCAGTCGATTCTATAAATTATTTGTAAAATCTCAGAGGGAAGAGACGGTGGGTAGAGAATTTTTCATTAACAGACTTAGAAGTTGAGCCATGAGGGCGAAATTGCGAAAGGAGTTTTCCCCCATTACCCATAACCTGCAACAAATAATGAATGCCGCCAAGGAAATGGAACGGAAGTTCGTTGCCACTTTCCTCGAAGGCGAAGTTCATGCAAAAGAGGGGGACACGTCCGAGCGCGAATGGAATTCTCTGCGCTACAAAACAAATTTGAAAATATGGGCTTCATCTCAGGTCTCGTCACCTACCTAGAGTCGGTCGGGGTCTAGAAGCCGACGGCCAACATGGCCATCGGACCTCCTGTTGTTGTCACTCCTGCGCCCCCTGAGGCCACAAAAGTCGAAGAACCAAACGCTATTCTCGAGTTGACAAAAACGTTGGTGAACCTTATGCAGGAAAGTAAGAGGGAGCAACGGGAACATAACGCCCGAATGGAAACACTGCTCCGCTCGATGCGCCCCATTACGGTTTGAGCCACCCCCATGGGAACTGGAGCCGCGCAGGCGGCAGGTGCCGTCGCGGCAGGAACGGGTGCACGAGTCGACGGTTGCTCACGTGTCATCAACCCGGACACATAGCACGAGAATGTCATAACTGACCCGCACAGGCACGAATCGGGGCTACGCCAGCGGCCGCAACACCAATAGCCAATGGACTAGGACGGGTAGCAATGATGGTAGAGGAGACTGACAACGGGGCAAGCACATCGGATGTTACAGAGGAAGCAGCGGTGTCGGGGCAAATACCTTGACAAGGGTATTTGCCAGGATTTTTCAACTTCAGACGTTGCTTGACTTTTTCGTTGGATTGAAGGACTTGATGAGACTGAACCTATGACTGAGGGATTATAAGTTTTTTCCAGGCGCATGTAGCATCCGAAAGTAAGGGCAGTAATCAGCAATGCTTCACTTTTGTCGAAGCCGTAGGAACGTGCGGACGCGCGATTCAAGGCCTGAGTAGGCTTAAAAGAATGGACACGCCAGGTATAGGACCGTGACGCAGGGGAAATGAGTTGCCTAAAAATATATATATATATATTCTATTTGACGATATATATATATATATATATATATATATATATATATATATATATATATATATATATATATATATATA
>BFEA01000618.1:132262-147088 GCA_003427395.1 Chara braunii | reverse complement strand
TGTGTGTGTGTGTGTGTGTGTGTGTGTGTGTGTGTGTGTTTGTGTGTGTGTAGATCGGGGGGGGCAGCAGAGGCGCAAACACGTGGGAGCTGCGGGGGGGCCAGATTCGGCTGGTTCGCCCCTCCTTGCGCCTGATTGGCATTCATGTTATCCGTCTGTCTTCCAGCGGAGCGGTTTCAGGTTACTATAGTCTAGGACTCGCCAGGTTAGTCGACTGGAGGAGATGGGTCACTTGTCAATCCTTAGTTTTGACACGTGTTAGCTCCGATACCAACCTCACGCCTAGCGCGACTTCCTGTTTCAGAGTGATAGTGGGACGGGAAGTGTGAAAAAGGGGTGTGCCAAGGATTTTAGGCAATTGTGGTGGAGTCCCAGGTCATAACTGAAATCTCTGGTGTCAAGATTTCAGGGATAAGAGTACAAATGATCCGACGAAGAGGCGGGTTCAACACCTCGTTTTCTTTTAGAACCGTCGGCCTTGCCTTCGGGGCCTGGTCCTGACTCGATGTTCGGACATGATATCATGGCTGTCTCTTTATTCGAACACGAGTCGCCTGCGGGCGTCGTAGTTCTCAGAATCCAACGCCGTCGGCCACAGCCTTAGGTTGCGAAGCAATGCCCTGTTGGCAGTTCGAGCATGGGGTTGCGGGCCAATCACTCTGAATTCATGTTGCACGGGCCACGTTCTTCGCGTGTTTAAACCAACACTCCTCGAACCCAGGATCTCTCAAAGCCTCGCGCTCAGTGACTCGAAAAGGGACCTCGACGTTCATTCTCCCTTCTGCGCTTGCCAACCATATGACCCGATAATGGTTCGGTCGGGAGGGACTCCTGCTGATACGCGCATCCATGATGGCTATCTTATTCGACGGTCACTAGTATGCGCGTGTGCACATGAGTGATCCCGCAGTGTCTCTAAATCCTATCTTCGAGAGCCGCAATTTTCCGACTCACAGTTCCTACCGCCTACCAACAGGTTTGGGTGTTCCAGCAGTACCTACGTGTAACCAGGCTGGGATGACTTGTGTGGATGCGCGCATGGGGGACGATTGCATCAATCGCTCATATATGCGCGCACTCATAATGCATTCTGACTGGTGGCGCATGTTGGCGATGAAGGCACCCCCCCCCCCTCCCCCCTGATCAATCAACCTCTGCGAGCGAGACGAGATGGCGGATTCCATGCGCATGCAACCATTACACAAAAGTTCATTCATACATGCATCGACAGATCTAACCAGACCACGCCTGCGGGTTTTACCCGGACCAATTCCAAAAATCTACTCCTGATCAGCGAGCATTTCAAAAATAGCATCATATAGATCGAAACACACCAAGGGGAGCGAAGAAATGAGGGAGAAGAGACAGACTCATGCATCCATATTTAATAAACAACAAATCTGAAATATAATCGTATGCAAAAACCGATCGTAGCCGAAAATCAAAATTATACAGAGAGTTGAAGAAAAATACACCACACCACCAACCCTTTGCTCCCTTTCTCTCTCACCCTCCCTCCCGATGCGGGCAGTCAGTCGCCTCGCACCTACTATCAACCCGAAGTTGTCACCCCGCTTAGCCTGAGAATGCAAGCCAGGTTCGCCCGTGTGCGACAGTCCTTCGCAGCCACACGTCAACCCCGCATACTCAGCGCCAGCCCGTCGGATCACCCAACTCCTCACTCACCTTTCTGCTCCTGCCCGTTAGCCGATCCTCTCGACCGCGCTAACTTCAAGTCTCATTAGAGAGCAAGTTAATAGCGCTTGCGGGATTTATAGCCTTTGCATCTGTGCACGATAACCGTGATTGTGTCGGGGTGGAGGGAGAAGGAAGGAAGGACGTGCCTACGACTGCATGACCAGGTCGTGGCGTGGGGGACTACTATGGACCTTGAGGAGGTTGAATGACTACCCAAATCCTGGTCTAGCCCTCCTTGTGCTCCTCCCCTTGGATCTATGTGCCCTCCCCTTTGCTCCCTGGTCCCATATCGACTGTCCCAATCCTGGGCCGCCAGCTGTCCCATTCTCGAGTGGCTCAGGCCTTCCCCTTGACGCCCTCTATGGTAAGCTGCGAGAGGTGTCTCAACACCCTTGTTTACTAACACCTGCTGCGGCCTCACTGGTATTGTTCGAATAACTGTGGGGGTGCCGTAGACACCCTGGGACCCTGGTGACTCCCCACCACCCTGGGCCTGCATGGATCTGGTACCTGCAGTGTATTGTTGCTGGTAGCCCACTTGCTGAAGCGGAGCTGGTCCATACAGCTCTACCGCCGTACCAACCCTCGACAAAACAAAGTTTCTCATCTGTGGTACATAAGGTGGTGGTTGAAACGCCTGACCCTGGTCTTCGTAATACTGAACCGGGACCTGTTCCGTGTAGACAGCTGGTGGTGAACCCGTCCAGTTCTGTGGACATCTCTGAGATCCCGGATGTGAAGGTGTACCCGTGCCCAGCGCTTCAGCCTGCTGATGCTGCAGGGTCAGTCTTGAGTGAGTACCTCCTGCACAGGTGCAGGGACCTGATTGGTGTGGGGTTGGGCCGAAGCTTGATGCTCTGAATTGGAGCCTGACGCTGTTGGCCCTGCTGGCGACCTTGAGAAGAGTGTGCTTGAGGATGCTGTGGCGGGAGCCTCGAGTTTGCCCAAGTACGCCTTGGACCTGCAAAAGACTACCTCGGGCAGTTATCCTCCATATGGAAATACCATCTGCAGCGTTTGCACCAGTCTGAATACGGGGTGGTCACCTCCACTGTCCACAATTCCCCCTTCGGGGATTCAATTGTCAGCGAATTCTCCACTCTGAACCGGGCTTGGGGGCCCATGTCAATTTTAATGTTCATCAACTTCGGTTTCGATCTGTCCGCTTCTGGGGGGTGCATCTGCAATACTCCAGCAATGAGTCCTTCAGCAGCCGAAGGTAAGTACCACATGGCATCCAAGGGGACTCTCAGCGCCACAATCCAAAAATTTGTTTCCGCCTCCCTCAACTTCCAATCTTTAAGCTCCATCTTAGTCATCCAAGGTTTGACCAAGACTGAATATTCTTTCCCACCCAATCCTAGCTTGACCATCCCTCTCTGAATTAACCAATGGGCCACTTCGACAGCTTTTGCCACATATGAAATCACATTCGGGCTTTCGAATTTTATCCTTCCTCTTCTGACTTCCGGCTTAAAAAGCCGTCTGGCCATCCACCCATCTTCATGAGCTCGAACTAGGTCCTCTTTCACACTTCTGCTCAAGTCTCTCACCTCGTCTTGGAAAATAAAGATGACTGTTCTTCCCTTTAGCCACCTCTCTTTGATTGCATAGAAGGATTCATTTACTCTGAACCTCTTCCCTCTCTCGTCAATCACCACTTTTCCCACATTCTCTACTAATTGACCTACCCCCTCGTCATAGCACTGTTCTATAGAGTGCCGGGCTCTGTCTTCCATGGCCCAGAAGTTGGTTTCTGGGGGGCAAGGTGGGGGTACCTGTCCCCCTCCCCCTCCTCCCGTCCCTCCTTCCATCCCTATTACCATTCTCCCTCTCCACCACTATCTGTTGGTGATAGCGGATTTGGCAGCCGACGGTATCAAGAATACGGTACCAATCAAAGATTAGGAGATCATGGCTTGATCCTTTCCTCACGGGGGGGGGGGAACCTCCAGTATTCCATTGGGGGGGGAGGGAAAGAAAAGCGAGAAAAAAAAAAAAAAGAAAAAAAAAAAAAAGAAAAGCAAGAAGGCCAAAGTGTCCCCTACTCACCCTCTGCCCAAACGTCTCTCCCTGATCCTCTTCGGCTTCTATCTCCTCCACCATGCTGATCCATGTATCTTCAACCTTGTAGTCGCCCCATTGAACCAATGACTCGGACCACTGAATTTCTTCTCCTACCCTTAGTTATGTGAGGGAGAGGTACCTCCTGCCTCCGTCATTTGACTCCACCACCTCTTCACCCAACACCAAGTTCTTGCACTAAGGATCCGCCACCTCTATTCTACGCGCCTCTATGCAGCTGTGTCCGCCCTCTGCCCACCCAGGACGAAGGTCTCTCTCCACCTCTCTTACTCAGGATGCTTGGACCATTCAACCACCTTGAGTCCTCCCTTCGATGCCAGCTCCCCACAAATAGAATGGAGCCTTGATTTAAAAAAAAAGAAAAAAAAGAAAACATTCAACCACCTTGAGTCCTCCCTTCGATGCCAGCTCCCCACAAATAGAAAAAAAAAGAAAAAAACAAAAAAACAAAAAATGTTTCTGTCCTGGCCGCTACCAGCACCTGAGCGTATGGGCCTCGCCGGACCCCTCCAAATGTGAAAAAGACAAAAACATCGCGAGCGTATTTCTCGGCGTTCCCTGGGAACATACATCCGCATTTTGTGCGTTCGGTGAGTGGTGTGGGGAGGCCGTATGTCCTCCTCCTCAACGCCCAACAAGTGTCACATCGGGGGCTTGTCTTCGGGCAGCCGCACGACTTCCCTCCGCTCTATTTGTCGTTTGTCCCCTAGAGATTTCATGGGCAGCCATCCACAAGGGCTCGGATTGCTGCACGTGCTGCTTTTGGAAGCGCGAACAAAAATAATCTGCTTGTGCATAGCAGCTTACACATCGTAGCGACCCTAGATATCACCGTGGGCATATAGTGTATCGCATACACATCGTGGCGACCCTAGATATCACAGAAGATGTGGCAACGATCCCAGACACCTCAAAACACGTGGCAACGAGCCTAGTCGTCACAGAAACCGGCAACGATCCGAGACATCACAGCACAGGTTTTAACAGCGCTGCTGCGATGATGTCGAGATCCACCTACCTTTTGTAGCCGGTGAGCCGTATCCAGTTGCGACGGTAGAGGAGAGAGAGTGCATCGATCATCGCGACTGGGGGCAGCGGGAAATGACAGTGCAGGTGGTACGCGATTTAGGAGGAGGGATGGTGAGCATGCCAGCTATGTCTGCTGGCACGACAGGAAGATACTATGTTGAGGCTATGGTGGAGACGAATGGCGGGATCATGACATGGACGAGACAGGTGTCAAGTGTGCGTGCAATTTGCAATGGACAGACGACGAGGGCAGCGAGCGCGGCCATCATGGGGGCCAAAGGAAGCATCAAGAGTGATGTTGGCGAGAGGTGTTATCGGCTGTGGGAGACCTCCCCCCACTTCGTCCCGAGCCCTGGATCCGTAGATGCAGCTGACGTGGCGGCTGATGTCTCGCCGAGGGTGTTCGGGATCGGGTCACTGAGGAATCAAGTGGGGCGGCGGAGATTTATGCGGAGGATGGGTGAGGTACGGGCCTTGGCATCATGCTCCTTGAGTGGCCAGCGGGGAACTGCCGCCTGGAGAGCGGGGGGAAATGGGGAATGGGGGGGGGGGAAGGGGATTCAGCGCCCGTCAGCAGCGGGGCACTGTCATTGGGGAATGGCGGGAAATGTGGGAACTGGGAAGATGGCCAGAGGGGCGCGCATGTGCCGGCGGAAAGCGGTCGCAAACGGGATTTGCCTAGAATGTGGTGTTTTGGGGGGTCAGGTTGAGGTCGAGGGGGAGTATGTAGGAAGGGAAAGGCTGGGGAATCCGATCAGGCTGCGCCAGGGCGGCGGGGTGGGTTGGGGCGTGCGCATGCGCATGTGCAGAGCGCATGGTTCGCGAGAGAACGAAGCGCCGCAGGCGGAGATCGGCGATTCCGCCGCTGGCGCAGCCGGCCCATTGTTGTCGGCATCGACTGCGGTACCGACATCATCAGCATCGGGTTTGGGAGCGGAAGACGGGCGGAAACTCGGAGTGTTGCGCGTAGGCGTGATCTGCGGAGGGGCTTCGGAGGAGCGCGGCATTTCTCTGAATTCCGCGCGATCGGTGCTCGATCACTTACGGGTTCGTTCGTTTTCTCCATTCTCCTCCCAACCCCAAACTGGGCGAGTTCTGCTTGCCGGTCAGCCAATGATCGTTTTCAATCCAGATCCGTCCGTCCCTCCCTCCCTCCTTCCCATTCATCCGTCCATCCCCCTCCTCCTCCATTTCCCCTTGCCTCCCTCCCTCTCTTCTGCTGTGCCCTATTCCTTTTCTCCCCCATCTCCCTTCCCCTTGCTTTTTGGCGACGGCCTTGAAATATCATCATCGAAGTGACCGGCCCCAAGTGACTCAGGATTATTTCATTTCCATCCCTCTAGGTCAGTCAGGATTCGAACTTGGGTCTGTATTTCAGTAGTTCGTGGTGGTACCAACTGAGCTAAGCTCGTTGGTCCTACTGCATTTCCCTCTTCCCTTGCTCGCCTCCCCCCCCCGCCTTCTCCTCGCCTGCCCCCCCCCCCCATCCCCCCCCGCCTCCGCCCCCACCACCTTTTCCCTCCTTCGTTGGCGTACATGTATGGAACAGTATCATCAGGAGTGGAGGGCATGAGCTGAAGGAATGGCGACCGTCCTTGTTTTACAGGTAGCGCACTGGGTATATCTTTTTTTGTTTTGTTTTCTTTCTTTCCTTCTTTTATTCTTTCTTTTTCTTTCTTTCTTTCTTTCTTTCTTTCTTTCTTTCTTTCTTTCTTTTCCCGTTAGTTTGACGTGTATTCTCAGACCGTAAGCAAAGAATGTGCAAGGCTGAACGACAGGAATAGCCCGTTTACGTTCTGAAGTACAAAACAAGCACAGTCCGAAGACACGTGGGCATATCACGTCCAGGTGCCGATCATGCACTTGGGCATCTGCGCATCCAGGTGCATCCTGACAGGATCATGCACTTGGGCATCTGCGCATCCAGGTGCATCCTGACAGGACTGGTTTTGGCATTTTTCAAAGCTGATCGGGCTTTTTACGCAATCATGCACTTGGTCATCTGCGCGTCCAGGTGCATCCTGACCGGGCTAGTTTTGCATTTTCAAAGCTGATCGGGCTTTTTACGCACTTTCTCCTATGGTAAATTAGTGCCGCGCAAGCGGGTGTCTGTGTGCTTGTTCCTGTAATTATGATTGTCACACAAATGCGCGCGACAGCATACCCGTCTTTGATTGCTTCAGTTCTCACGATGCGACCGTATTGATGCATCTTTTGTTGATTTTTTTTTTTTTTTTTTGTTTTTTCATCAACTTCCGTCATCTGGATTCGAACACAGGTCTGTATTTTCGACAGTTCATGGGTGTACCCACTGCTCTTGGGTCTTTTGTTGATTTTTTTGTCCTGTTGCCTGTTGCCATCCACCTCATCAATGTCATCATGGCGATAGTCTTCTAGTTTCCTTTTTTTTTTTTTTTTTTTTTTTTTTTNTTTTTTTTTTTTTTTTTTTTTTTTTTTTTTTTTTTTTTTTTTTTTTTTTTTTTTTTTTTTTTTTTTACAACTTTTAGCTTCTGACCTCTGCATGGCTTACAGACTATTCCAGTCGCTATAGCGAGAGTGGAATAGCAGCAATGCAATAGCGATGCTGCCTATTGCATCTGCGGCCCCATTTGTGGTGTATGGGTTGTCACACCCCTGTCACCTACGTGTGCATTTCTTGTCGCACAGCCGTCATCTAGGTGTGCAATCTTGAAATCAATGTGAAATTTTTTGGCAAGTAGCAAAGCACCGAAGACGTCAGGGGGAAAAAAGAAGGGTAAAAGAAGGGCACAGTGAAAAAAAGAAGGGCAAAAGGATGCCACAGTGAAACTGGTTGTTACTGTATGCTGTTTCGCTCTCTATGGGTCTCGCTCCACTACTATACACTCTCCGAATTTGGAGAGGTCGGCATCGCTCCACTTACTGTACACTATACACGTGCCAAATCGCTTGGATAGCAGGGCGCCACTCCAACCGTCCACACGTTTTTTTTTCTTTTCTTTGTGTTGACAAGGGCGCGCGACGTGCCCAAACATTCGTTTTCGGAAAGCACACCGCGGGAAGTAAAATGAATTCGATATGGAAAACCCGGGTTTAGCAGCGCACGCCACCGCCAGATGTGGAGCGCCATCGAACATTCTACGAGGCGATGGTCCAGTGTCAGCGGGAGATGGAATGACGATACCAGCCTCTGAATGTTGACCAGCCCAGGGTCGAGGTCCCACTAGCAAAGAGGATTGGATTGAGCGCCTGAATCTGGACTTGTTCGTGGAAATGTGCAGAAAATCGAGATCCAACTGCTTTTCTGCATCTCTGGTTAAAACACGTCTAGATTCAGGATATTCACCCAATACTCTTTGCTGGTGGGACCTCGCCCCAGGTCTTGGTAGGTCCGGTCCTGCCGTCTTCCCGCGAATACAACGCACGGTCATCATAGCCGTATCTAGACTGAAAGATCGCTCCAATGCAGTTATAATGACCGTACGTTGTATTCGGGGGAAGAAGATTGGTAGGAAGATCACAGTTTGTCACGCTGTTACTGCCTGTGTTTGGGAACCAGTAGGCGAAGGGAAGGGGCGGGTAGGCCCAGCAGTCACCGGGGGCTACATGTAGGTCCGACTTACACGAATTAAGCGATATTGACCGTAGATCGCAAAGGTCAACGGCCAGAATCTCTTAATCAGTGCAAGTGGGACCTAGCCCCGCGAAGTGGAGTAAGCATGAGTCTTGTTCGTGTTCATCTGTCAACAAAAAACGTCGAGACAGATCTTTTTTTTTTTTTTTTTTCACCTAAATAGAACCTTGCGGTTCTGGCTCCTTTCCATTCTGGGGAGCAGCAGTCCGGTTCCTATTCCACCGGCAAGTCAGAAAGGATTACAAGTATATAAACTCACGCACAAGTCAGAAAGGATTACAAGTATATATACTCACGCACGCTCCTCCCCGTTACGGTTGATAGGCCCGACTGGACGACATTGATTACTTCCCAAGGCAAGCATGTACCACCCCTGGCCCCTGCCTACCTTAGCCTACACGACTGACTTTTGAACTGAATGCTGGTTTGAGTTCTATGGTTTGACTTCTATGCCATCTGTTTGCTCTTCATAGCTTATCTAAGGGAGGTCTAGCTGCTACTTGGCCGTGGGATTCACCACAAATCGGCCCGCCGGTGTCAGCACGAAACCGGCACCACTTTGGAGGCCGCCGATTTCTTTTTTCAACGGTGGGCCTGGCTGCACGGCGCCTCTGAGTTTTGCTTGTGGCGACAAAAAAAACTTTCTGCAAGGCTGGGGCCGTGCAGCTCGGCGTCTTAGTGTCGATCCAGCTCAACCCCTACACCCTAACGGGCCCATCTCGGACTTTACACCCCTCAGCTGTTGGGCTGTCAGATTTACCTGGGCAACTAGAGCAGTACAAGGCACCAACCTCCTCACCCTTACTAGAGTTGAGACAGATCTCTTCATTCTGCACAATTGTTTTTTTTTCCCCAAAGACTGAAAGGCTACTTCATCCCAGATGAATATGAATGCCAGGGTTGCATGGTTGATAGTTACTGCCCTTCCCACCAAAGAGGTGTGGCTACACTTCCACTTAGCACGTAGGGGTGGAGTGCAGTCTCCACCAACAATGCCGTCTCCACAAACCTGTCTTCCAAACCACTAACAATGCAGTCACAAACCTGTCTTCCAAACCTTTGCCTCATCGGCTTGTGAATGGGAAGGGACTCCTCTACACGCACAACTACACCACCTGCACTCGCGACCCTTGTAGAAGCTTCTGGTATTTACTGGCCATATCATACTATACCGAGTTCGCTTCCACTACGATATCTCAATTCCGTGCCAATAAGAGTCCGCTCCAGTACCGATTGCAGTGATCCCAACGACTCACACAGCATCTGTAGCTCATGAATTCACACCCAGCTCACACGCAAGATATGAGAACTTTGAACAGTTCCAGAATCGATGTCTTATTCAACATGATACATGTTCGTACACTCGGGGCTATGGCCACAGCCCAGCAACAACAAGCTAATAATCTCCCTCTCTCTCTCACTCGTGTTATGTCCTACGATTAGGCCCTCCTCTCTCTCTCTCTCCCACTCTCTCTCTCTCTGTGTCTGTGTCTGTCTGTCTGAATGTCGTCCCTTCCCTCGGCCTCTCTCCCTCAAGCTAAGCTATGGTGCTGGGTGCTTTTCATTGACTACTGGACACTTCAGTCTCACTCAACGCTTGATTGCAGAAGACCACAACAACGCTTCCTGCTGCTGGACTTTCGTTCTGTGCTTAGCTCCCAATCTTGGACCTCCGGGAGAAAAATAAAATAAAAAGACCTTTCCGGACTGGCACCTTTGCTTTGATGTGGTCAGCCTCTGACACATCTGGACGTGTGCTGGCTTTACTTGGACTGCGCTGCTGACTGGACTGAGCGGACTGACAAGACGAGAGATCGTCAGTGGAAGAGCCCAAAATTTGGGGGTTTTCGCCGCATCACTACACGCAATGTCGTCAAAAATTTTGCGAACAAACTATGCAGGCTCATAATACAAACATCAGAAAACCAAACAGGCAAAAAAAAAGGAAAAAAAGAACTCAAAGAGCACTATATCTGTATTAGTTTCAATGTATTTGGACCAGTAACGAAAAAGTTGGCAAAAACACCGAATTCAGGAATTTTTTTTGTGGCCTGCATGCGGCTGACCGACCTACGAACGGGTACTATGGTTCATGGGAGTTGGGACTTCAGGACCGGAACTGGGACTTAGGCCTGGACCCCACTGGAATTCCTTTGGGAAAGACGTTTTAACAAATGGTCGTTGGAAGAGTTTTGGAAGGTTTGGAAAGCCTTCTGGGGGGACCCCACTGTGGAGGGAGTTCCTCGACAAAATCTTGAAAAAGTTTTCCATAATAGGAAACATGCCCGTCGACCGTCCCGAAATGGAAAGTGGTGGTTCGTCCGAGTGACCAGCTGTGGAGCGTATGAACCACCAACGTCCGGTAGAGGGCGACTTTGGGCGGCGTTTGGGGGACTAGTGCGGCACCGGGGTGAAAGCGTGTGTTGTTGCCATCATCCTTGGGGGGTACCGGGAATGGTGCCAGGAATTGTTCATATGACAGTTGGGCCGGAATGCGGACGCGGTGTATTTGCAGTGCCGGGAAGCCGGAGTCATCGCATTACGACATTTGTTTCACCGACACTGACGGCCATCCACCCACATCGTCCACGAATTCCCTGCTGTGTGAGCTGTGAACTCGTGTGTGCATCCTGGTTCAGGAGAGTCGGCAGCCATGTCCGACATTGCCAACGACCGGGACGACTCCACGTTCCTACTGGTTTTCATCCTGCTCCAGTGGATGAACCGGAGGACGTGGTGGCCATGGCCGTGCCCCAGGCAGCCGCTGCGTTGCCGGTGAATGCACCCGGCGTGTGTTCCGCCGTCTTCCTTCTCAGGGGCGGTCTTGCACAGCATGTCGTTGACACGCATGGCGGCCACTGCATTCAAGAAACAGATGGA
The DNA here is from genome assembly GCA_003427395.1 of Chara braunii. Lineage (NCBI taxonomy): Eukaryota > Viridiplantae > Streptophyta > Charophyceae > Charales > Characeae > Chara > Chara braunii. The sequence continues at coordinate 135,783 of BFEA01000618.1, read as the reverse complement.
CAGCCGGCAGTGGATCGGGGTGTTGACTTGGTAGTGTAGCAGTATGGGATGACCTGCAGAAGGTGGGAGGCAGGCACGATAAAGTTTTCCAGCGCTTCTGCAGACTGCCTAGGCCTTTGTTCAACGACATCTTCTGCAGACTGCCTAGGCCTTTGTTCAACGACATCTTTTGTCACATCGGCCCACATATCCAGTGGCAAGCAACGAACTGGTGGCAACCAGTGTCTGCAGGGCAGAAGTTCGCATGCGGGCTTATCAGGTGGGGGACTGGCGGTTTCTACAGGCAGACAGCTCATGGTTTGGGGCTGGGTTTGATGAGTGCCATGAGGAGCAATGAGGATGTCACGGATGTGCTCATCAATGGGTATGGACATTTGCTTCAGTTCCCCACCGGCGACAAGTTGCAAGAGACTTTGGACGTGTTTGAGAGGAAGGGTTTCACTGGGTGTGTAGGAGCAATCAACTGCACACACGTGTACATTGAGAAACCTAGGAACGAGCGTGGAGAGTGCTATTACGACAGGAATGACCAATTCTCTGTAGTCGTGCATGTCGTGTGCGACCATGAGTGTCAAATTGTCAGTGTCTATGTCGGTTGCCCGGGCTCCGTCCAGGGTAGCCTCGTGCTCCGAACGTCTCCTTTGTATCGAAAGGCACAACAGCAGAGTGGGGTTCTTGGGATGGGTGCGGAGGTGCTGCCTGATGGACGTGCGGTCGGTAGGTATCTGCTGGCGGATGCGGGATACCCGAACTTGCCATGGCTGATGACTCCCGTCAGTGGGACAAGTAGTACACCTGTGGAGCAGGTTACGACGATTGCCACACGTCGGCAAGGTCGTGCATCGAGCAAACTTTCGGTAGATTGAAGGCCATGTGGCGGCATTTCATCAGGAGGCAGATTTGCAACATGCGTACACTCCGGAAAGAGTTTTTTGCCATCTGCATCCTCCACAATACCGTGATCAATTCCAGGGTTGAGGTTGACCCCAATGCACTATCTAACGAGAGTGACAGTGACAGTCCAGACGCGGTTAGCTGTCATCGGTGGCGACGTGTGAGGTATGCACGAGCCATACGGCATCCTCCTCCTCCAGAGGCTCTAGAGCTTGGCAAGGAGTTGAGGGAGAGCCTGATCAGACACGTGTTGCATCACAGTCTTGTGCACGGCGGTCCTAGACCGAACCCTTGGCGGATGTGAGGCATCGTGTTCGAATTTTTAGTGTTTTTTATGTGAATTTTTGTATTTATCGTTTTAAATAGTCGCACGGGTTGTTTTCCGTACCGGTTTCGGGATGTCGAAGATACAATTCGCCATGTTTGTGTCTCTCTCTCTCTCTCTCTCCCTCCCTCCCTCTCTCTCTCTCTCTCACACTCAAAAAGACACACACACACACACACACACACACACACACACACAAAGGCAGACACGTAAGCACACTTCTGCGCACGGCAGGGCACATGTGTGTGCACGTGCGAGGGTGTGTGCTTACGTGTCTGCCTATGTATGGCTGGTGTGCAACGAACCCTTGGCGGATGTGATGATTTTACGATTTTGTTGTGTGTTTTATTTTATGTTATTTAATTATAATTGCAATTATTTGCTCGGGTCTTTTCTTTACCGGCTTCAGGGATGTTGGAGTCCAAATTCTTCTGGAACTCTCTCACACACACACATTGTGGCATATGTACATCCCACACGGTGTTGTGCGGCTCAAGCCTTTCGCTGCCCTTTGCTTCCTTGATGATGACACCTGGTGAGAGACAGATCTAGCTATTTTTCCTGATGCAACCGCGGTCAACGTCGAAGAACTGTAATACGAGATCCACGCTGCAAGTGCTAAGGCCGAGACGTCAGGAGAGGTGGGCCCGCAAACTCCAAGTGAGCTTTCTTCTATGGGCCTCATGCGGGTCACCGCTAACAAGACATCAAAGTTGACAACAACAGAGGAAATGCCTAAGGTTCCAGATAGAGGACACGGGCGAGGTGACCGAAACCGCTCGAGGGCAGGGTGATGTGTCCGGCAAAAGATAACGCGGAGCTCTTAGGACAAGGCTTAAGGCAGGCTATAGGGCGATGACACTTGAGGCTCGCCGTGGGATCAGGGAAGAGAGAAAACTTTACGCGGGTGCGCTTGAGGCCTCGGCATCCTAATCGTGGTTGGAACCAAAATGGGGCCGCAAAGCCTAAGGCTGGGAAAGGGGCCCTCAGACCATGAGTTCATTTCCAAGGCCGGGCCCGCGAGAATTGTTGAGGCCTTGATACTTTTCACGTGGAACCGCTAGAGCCTGAACAGGCTCGGGCTTAGGCTCGGAAAGAGCCCCGGTACCAGGGCGCTGCAAAAGGCCCGGTACCCGACAAAAAGGCCCTCTTCGCAACGAAACCTTTCGGGGCCCAAATGGGCCCGGGCCTAGGTTCGGGAGGAGGTGGGCCAGCTCTCAAGTGCTCGAGGGTCGAGAACGGGGGGGACTTTCGGACTGGAGCAGAGAACGTGCAGGAGCGGGCACACTAAGGGTGCTAGCTCAAAATCGCACAAGGGAGGTTGGTGTAGGTTCGGACGGGACGTGGCCTTGGAGGAGGGTTTGGTGTGGGACACGAACCGGGACTTTAGGCCCAGGAGGTCACTGCTTTGAGGGGACCCGACCAGGGCAATGGGAAGCCCTCATAGGCGCACGAACGGGGGGACGCCCAATCAACACGCGAACCGGGCATGAAGAATTCACTCAATGAACTAACTCAATGAACTAATCTACGCACGGGAAGACCAATCAGTGCTCAAAGCACCCTGATTGAAATCGGATCAAGGCGGGTGGGCGTACCGGGGGTGTTCACTGAGTCTCCTGTACGGACTTTAGCAAAGCATAAGCCTTGAGCTCCTACCAGCCTACAAGGCGAAACATCTTTTTCCCCATCCAACAACACAGCCCAAGAGAGATACTTTGGAGCGTGCACGATGCAGTAATGCGCGCAGGAGTAAGAAGAACTGCGTAGCAGAGAAAGGCACTGATTGACAAAGAAGTGAGAGAATGAAGGATCGCGCACATAATGAGAGATTACGCATACGAAGAAAGAATGAATCTGGTCGGCAGTGCAGCCAGATTCGTTCGTAAGGGAATTTTGTACTCTCCGCTTCCATTCCATCGCTTGCGTTTCTGCCATCCCGCTTCTCTCTGCTGCCTCTTGGCCCCCCGATACCCGTACGAAAGCAGTAGATGGACGGATCGAAGGGCATGTTGTCGCTCGTCATAGCTTGGGGCGATCGAGCTTGTGCGGAGCGGAAGGTAGGCGGGAAAGGACTTACAGGAGGTTGGAGGCCTATCTCAGGGGATCGCGCAGGAGCGCCTACTCTCAGTGGCAGTCGGCCTGCGTTTACCCCCTGCACACTAAACGCAAGCACGCTCCCGCACAGAGCACATGTGGGTGAGGGATCCACACACACACACACACACACACACACACACACACACACACACACACACACACACACACACACACACACACACACACACAGAGAGAGAGAGAG
>BFEA01000618.1:67563-88684 GCA_003427395.1 Chara braunii | reverse complement strand
CCTCTCTCTCTCTCTCTCTCTCTCTCTCTCTCTCTCTCTCTCTCGCCCCACCACGCTATCGGCACGCTATCGGCACGCTATCGGGCCGATCCGCCCGCGGTCCACCCAACCGCCCCACCACGCTATCACCACGCTATCGGCCCGCTCCGCCCTCGGTCCACCCAACCGCCCTGCCCCACTGCCGACCGACTCCCGACGGTCCACCCGACCGGCCCGCCACGCTACCGGCCCACTCCGACGGGACCCTGCGACAGCCGGCTACCGGCCTCCCCAAACGTCGCGACGTCCTCGGTCCCCTGCGGCACCGCGCGCGGACCTCCCTGCCCGATTTTCGCTGGGCCCAGCGGGAGCGTCACGCACGGACCGCTTTTTCCTTTAGGGTGTATAAGAGACAAGTGGACCCCACGGCTACGCTGCAGGGGACCGCGGCACTAGCAGACGGCCCGCTGTTTAAAGGTCGCATGCCCTGGGCCCAATGGGGAAAAGGGATGACATTATGTTTGTGCATGGGCGACACTTGACCCCCCCACCCACCACCAAGAAAAGTGAAAAAAAAACGTGATGTGGCTTGAGGGTAGACAAAAAAGGGTTTCACTGACCCTAGAGAGCCAGAGGACAGCCAGATTCATCGATCTTTTTTTTTTTTTTTTTAAAGACCATTTCTCGATTTATGTGTGTCATCCTATGCTATGGGGCCTCGCTCCACCACTCTTGAAATGTGCAAAACGAGAGTGAATATCCGGCTAGAACATGGACAGATACACCACCATGATTTTTGTCTTTTGTGTAGTGTACGTTCGCATGTTGTTGTGAAGAGGCTATTAGCAGACAGATGGGAACGGCGTTGCACATATGCCCATACGCCATCCAGCAGAAAGTCGTAGCATGAGTTTGCCCCGATGCAGTCAATCGAGGCACCGTGCGCCCTGCAGAACGATCAGACGGCTAAAACGGCAAATGGCTCTACGAAAGAAAAAAAAAAAAACGGAAGACAAAACGGTCTCGAGAAAAACAAAAAGACAACTGACCGAATCTACAGGATTGCGAATCGCCAAAACCATAACTGTCCATCGGGACATCCGTTAAAATTGGAACGATACAGGGCATCGCCACACAACTCTTGAAATGTGCAAAATGAGAATGAACTTCCCGCTAGGACATGGCCAGATGCACCCGCCACATTTTTGTCTTTTTCACATTTTGAGAGTGGTGTGGTGATGCCCACAGAGAAGATTACCCTTCCTTTCTTTTCTTTTTCACACAACAAACACAGCACAGAGAAGACTAGCGCGTATTATACCGTGTACGTACGGTTTTCAATCACGTGTGACAGAGTTGGATTACTACACGCAATCGATGGAGGGGAGATTGTGCAGCATTCTGAGTTTTGAACAGATTCGGAGAAAGCGAAGAAGTTTTGGCTGTGTACCCTTACGCACTTTCACCATTTGTTCCTTTTTCTTTTATTTCAAAATCACTGTAGCAACGTCGTGTTTTCCAGACTTTTTTTTTTGGGGGGGGGAGTAATATTGTGACCTTGCTACAGTGCTTCACGTGCACAAAAAGGCGGACAAAAGAAAAAAAACAAAGTCCTGTGTGCTGCCAAATATCATAATGACCTGACAGCAATGACCTTCAGAGGACCCAGCCCATTGGCTGAGTGCAGCACACACCCAGAAAAAGTGGCGACAAATTCCATGGCTCACAGCGCAAAGGCTGACGGACGGGAGCGCCCTAAGCTGAATTTTATTTTCTTTAACTCGCAGAAAGCGAGTTTTTTAAATCTGACAAAATACAGAAACCATTTTCAAATGCCAAAAGGGTGTCACACACTGATGTCCCACAGTATAATATGGCGCTAGTGGGCCCTGGCCCCTGGGCAAGAATGACACGAGAAAGAAAAAAAACGACAAAACCTCAGCTCAGGAAATCTATAGGGAGGAGACCAACTGGATGACATGCATAAATCGAGAAATGGTCCACAAAAAAGAAAGAAAAGAAAAACCAGCCGGCCATGCAGAAAAGACAAAAACTATGGCAGTGTACTTTGCACCGTCACATTTTTGTATTCCTCTCTCTTTACTCCCGACATGCAGAAAAGGCAAAAAATATGGCAGGCCGATCTCTTCCGCCTGCCTAGCTGTATTCCTCTCCCTGCCTCATTGCACGCGCATGCATTCTCGCTCTCAGGCCGATCTCGGCCTCACCCCTTACCTGTCCCAGGCACCGCGTGTGGAGCTCCGCCCCCAGTCTCTCCTGTGCCCGGCAGGAGCGTCACACTGGGACCACTTGAACTTCTAAGATATAATAAGAGAAAACTCAACGAAACTATAGGGAAGAAACCAACTGGATGACATGCATAAATCGAGAAATGGTCCACACACACAAAAAAAAAAGATAAATCAGCCGGTCATGCAGAAAACTTAGAAAAGACAAAAAATATGGCAGTGTATCTTACACCGTCATATTTTTTCAATTTTTGTATTCCTTTCCCACTACTCCCGAGATGCAGAAAAGACAAAAAAACAACAAAGACAAAGACAAAATAATCAGTAATAGTCGCGCTTGGGCTTGGCAGAGCTTGGCGCGCGGTGTTTCACAGCCTCGGCAAAAAGAGGCTGGGAGGTATTGGTGATTTAATCTCATCAGCCGGGTCAATCATGGGGTGTCTTCCCCTCATCCTAGGCTGAGCGACACACTTCCAGGCTTCTTTTGTATACATGTGCCTCTTTCATGATCATTGCTTCACAGAAAGCAGAGAGAGCTTTAAGCGTGGGAAGATGTCTCTTTTGGAGAGCCCGGAAAGCTACTTTATACCAGATTGTTGCCAAAATGGCATTATATATTGCCTACCGTGCTCACCCGAATAGAATGCCCGGTAATTATCGCCCTATCTGGGCTGACAGTTGTGCCAAATACAGCTATAATGACCTGGCGTTATATTCGGGTGAAGACGGTAGGGCCCACTGAGTCTGCCAACGAAGAAGCCTGGAGCTGCTAGTCTGAAAAGGCCCGCCCCTGCTTGTGTAGCGTGGTGGTCACAATGTGATTAGGCCGTTAGCCCACTGAGTCTGCCAGCGAAGAAGCCTGGAGCTGCTAGTCTGAAAAGGCCCGCCCCTGCTTGTGTAGCGTGGTGGTCACAATGTGATTAGGCCGTTAGCCCACTGAGTCTGCCAGCGAAGAAGCCTGGAGCTGCTAGTCTGAAAAGGCCCGCCCCTGCTTGTGTAGCATGGTGGTCACAATGTGATTAGGTCGTTGCTAACAGCCACAATGTGATTAGTGTCTTTGCTCATGCAACCTGGTGGTCACATTGAGATCATTAAGTTGGTGAAAGCGAAGAATTTAGGACAAGGTGCATTGCATTTCAGAGCCCAGGCATAGATATTGCACAGTAGGGCCTGCTCTTAAGAGCTTGGCAGCCTCTTCCGCAGCACTTTATGAGAGCCTTCTCTGTTTCAAGTAAAAGTAAGTGGGGCACACCAGATTGGATGAAAGGGTTGTTTCGGCTGTATCGGGAAATCTGGCGAAATCCGGATCTGATACTGTAATCATTGTAACCGCACAAGAATGTGTGCTGTGGCAAGTTTCTAAACATACTAAATCTTCTGTAGATCATGAACAGATTCCCCTCGAGATCTATTTATCTGGGGTCCATGGCCCCACTGCTTCTTTTCTGTGCTGGCGGAGCCTGAGCCTGATTGGCCAAAATTTGAAGGTCAAGATTTACCATGAACAACAGCTGACAGCTCTCATTCATCCATCTAAAAATTTCATGCAGAACACATTTCACGTGGTATGCGTAATCCAATGGCATCTGGCTACCCCAGCGCCGACAGTTGGGATAATGCATTCGCACAGATGTCTCCTGTCATGCAGTACTTGCCTGTTTGAACTGTTGTTGGCCGTTCAGCTTGGCTGTTTCGTTTGTTACTCCCCGATGTGCTGCTTTATCAGCACTTTGGGATGGATTGCGCCATGTTTCTCCCCCAGTTGGTGCATCAGGTTTGTAGGGATTTCACCCAGACTTTGTCAGCACAGCGATAGCAAGATCGAGTGGCTTGATGACGATATCAATACATCCTTCAATATTCCAGACAGTGTTGGACATTGATCGTATGGTGTGCCAATTGCAAAACTGACCTTAGTGTGAGAAACCCAATTGCCGAAGCTGTGGGCAATTTCGTTTAAGACATCCATGCTATTGTTCCACACGAGCCGGAGCATCGCACACGCAGGGGAGAGAAATCACTACCTTCTTCTCCCGAATAGAACGGCCGGTCATTATAGCTGTATTTGGGGCAACTTCCAGTCCAGATGCAGCGATAATTACCAAGCGTTCTATTCGGGTGAAGACGGTAGTTCCAGCAGTTGAACACAGCCAAGACGAAATAATGCCTGGCACAAGACCTTGGAGGCCTTTTTTTTTTTTTTTTGGACTACTGTAATATCAACTCTGTGATTGCCAGCAGATGAAAAAGTGAATGCTAAAGTATGCCTGCAACAAACTCTGGACAGCTTGTGTCCACTAGTAAAGCAAGAGTAAATGAAATAAATGAACCTGAGATCTTGTGTCCGCTAGTAAAGCGAGTGTAAATGAAGTAAATGAATATCCCAGGCCATAGTCCTGTGCAGGTTAATGTGCGCAAGATCTCTCGTCCTCTTTGTGCTCTTGTCGTACACTGTCGGGCAACCAAGAAGAGTATCAACTGATTTCCGTAGCGTTGAAGAAGACGGTTGTGTGTCGCTTGCTTGAAGATCAAACGCCGACGTGTCCATGACCACTTCCTTCTCCCATCCTCCGCATGCAGTTATTTCTTTTCCCCCATCCAGGTTTCACAAAAGGTTGTATGTACCTCCACCTCTTCCTCCATGCCGCACAGGAATGACTGGTGCTACTTCCTGCTCATCCTCACTACCTTCAGGCATTGCTGTAACAAGTGAGTGCCTTGATGGAATAGATCGAAAACTGCTGTCTGGTGCCACAGGCCCATCGTCAAATGCCCGCCAAAAGTGTCAGTTGCTGATTAGATTCATTAAAACCAGTACCTACCGGTTGTCAAGGCCCGACCTTAAAGCTACCGGTAGGCGTAACCTACAGTTACGGTGACGAGCCTCGAAGTACCGGTACTTCGAGGACATCAAAATTTCCTCACAATAAATGTGAACAAAATCAAAAGAAAAACAAAACAAAAAAAAGGCGAAAGGAAAACAATATTGAGAAGAACGGACTGCATCACACCGTGAGAGAGAGAGAGAGAGTCGGGCTGCACTCTGTCGAAATGTGCAAAACGAGAGTGAATCTTCCGCCCGCAGTCTCGGCGGGCTGCGCGGAGCACCCCGCACAGGCCACCGAGACTCTCTCTCTCTCTCTCTCTCTCTCTCTCTCTCTCTCTCTCTCTCTCTCTCTCTTGCGCGCGCGAGATTTGGGTTTTCTCAAGGTTTTTTTTTTTTTTTTTTTTTTTTGAAGCGACCGGGCGTTGGCTTGCCCGACCCCCGAAAGTCGCGGCATGTTAACGGCTGCGACTTCGAAAAAACAACGGGGAGGTACTGGTGGTTTAAACCACCACTACTTCCGAGCCTCTTTTTGCCGTGTCTGAAAAGAACTGTGCGCCAAGCTTCGGCGAAGCGCCAGCGCGACTTCTTTTTTTTGTTTTGGCTGGTGCCACCAGCCATTTTGATTCCGTGGCACCAGGCCTCCAAAGAATGTGGTATAGGTTATATTTTCGTTTAGAGTTTGCCTGTGAAAGGTAGTGGTGGTTTAAAATTGGAACAATACGGAAGAAGAAAAAAAAGAAGGAAAAAAGTTAAAAAAACCCTCCCAGCCCAAGATATATGATCATCGTGAACCCAATGTAATTGCTTGAATGGTGTCATGGATGGTTAGTGAGTCCCAGCTGTGATGCGATCACTGCAGTTTAGCCTTGGTGTTCAGCTGTCATGCACTCGGTCATTTGGGTGGGTTCATTACTGGTACATTCAGTGTCCCCTAAGCTCATGGAGTCCATTGTGCATGCAGTAAGGGGGGAGATGGATTGATGGGCGACTGCACCCTCACCTACCTTCATGCTCAACCCACAAGGTGATGTGCAGGGTCTGGTTCCCGCTAACCACCCTGGCTGGGTGAGGTGCGGGCCCAGCTTATCAGGCGGGCTGGATGAGGGCTATGTGACGCTTTGGCATGGGTCATCTGATGGGTGGGTTATGGGCGGGTGATGCTTTGGCATGAGTCAATGGAGCCCAGGGCCAAACCCTCCCCTCCTTCTCCCTCCCCTCAAAACATTCAAAAAAAGTGGAAATACCAGGCACTCTTTCACCCTATCCCTGGTGGTCAACAGTCCAAGCTTTGGAACTGATAAGGAAACGGTGGTGCAGTAATTCTGACATGGTCTAGAGGATCTACAATAATTCCTAGCATGATTGGACATACAATTGCCATACATAATGGACGAGAACATATACCTATTTTTATTACTGACCAAATGGAAGGACATAAATTAGGAGAATTCTCAGCTACCTGTACTTTTTGAGGCCATGCTAAAAATGATAAAAAATCTCGTCGCTAATTAGAGGCATGATCTAGCCTCTGGGCCTGCAGAAAATCTCAGTGGCACACGCGCGCTATGTAAAGATGAGTGAATGAACCTAACCACATCGGCTGTAAAGATTCGCTCCGTGTTTTGGTGTGCAGGCCTCCTGTGGGCAAGGGGGAATACGGGTAGGTCGAACATGGGTGGGTAATAATCGGTCCCACGTGAGTGTAGGTCTGGGTGAGGTTTTTCTTGGCGGTGACAGGGGCCACACACGAGATGGAAATTTTGAAACAAGTTCAGGTGGGCTGGGTTCACGGGCCTTTAAAAAACTGTTTGGGCAAGGGCGGTCGTGAGTGAAAAAAGGCAGGTCAGGTTGTGTCCACATGGAGGTAATAGAGGGAACGCTAACCTCTGACGTCAACATACTGTCAAGGAGTGTTAACTCTTGAAAGTGTTGGTGAGGAGGGAAGGACTCGAAGGAGGAAGTATTGTGAACTGGAGACGGTTTGGGTCATTTGGCTGTTGGTTGAAGCAGGGGCAGGGGGGTTGCTATTGAGCAACCATCATGACCTTTCCCAGCCATTTTGTTCCGACGTGGCCGTTAAACCACCAGTACCTTTCCCCGATGGAAAACAAATACACGGCTTGTTAACCACGGCAGCTTTCAGGGCCGGCCCACCCTTGATAAATTTCATCAGTGGCCGGTGTTGCATTTTGGGCCTCTGATAGTTGCGGTGACGAGCCTGCGGCCGATATATGGGAAAGCTACTGGTGGCTTAACACACCGCGTCTTTTGGAGTAGCCTACCTAAACGGAATGGCTAAAATGGCTTGCCGTGCCAGCGAGTTTTTTAGTTTTATTTTTCAAAAAAGGGTTGTAGGTGGCAGGATCAGACTACCTTCTTCCCCCGAACATAACGCATATGCGTTGTATTCGAGTTTCAAAATTTAAAAAAAATCGAATAGAACGCATATGCGTTGTATTCGAAATTTAGGGCGATTCGAATAGAATGCATATGCGCTGTATTCGGATACAACACACCCTATGCGTTGTATTCCGCTACAATGCATATGCGTTATGTTCGGGGGAAGAAGGTAGCCATGGCACGTCCAGGCTGGGGTGACTGGTCGTCATAACCCCCTGACACCGTACCCTATACACACACACAACTCCTTGAGAACAAACTATCCTTGCTTGAGCATTTGACCCCCCTTCAGTGCACTCGGTCGAGGATCACTCCCCAAGGCGGGAGATACTTCTTTCCGTACCCAGTCCCTCTGGTTCACAACTCCCCAGGAATTTCTGCTCTGTCAAGGGCCCTCAGCTTGATGTGAACGGTGGACTCTAGACCCGCTAGCCTGCATTTATCATAGTCTCAGGGGCCTATTGCCCTAGGTGAACCTGCATGACCCTGTTAGTCCTCGTCAGTCCTTTTTATGACTTCTCGTCCCTCCAAGCCCCCCGCCCTGCTGGCATTATGATGTTCTCCTCAACCATGTTATGACCCTTGGGTTACTCCTTCCACGCAGCGCATGTTCAAGATGGTCCATCCTACTCCGGTTATATCTTTTGCCCTTGCTCCCTAGTACTATGCTAGCTCCAGTCTCCAGAGATCATATCTTCCCAGGGGGTAAGAAGGTCACACCAGTCACTTGTATTGCCTGCCTCAGTTTAGGTCTTTCAACTGCCTCCGTAGGGGTGTTTCAAGCTGGGTTTTCATGCCCACGCCAGTTTGACAAAACTCAGCATGCGGCCAAAATCAGCACATGGCAGAGGGGTTAGATAGTCATTTGGAGTGGGAATTGGACAGTTAACAAATGGGAGAGATATTGGGATGTTTTACTTTGTTTGAGGAGGGCATACAATGTGTTCTTATTCAGGAGGGGAAAAGGGGGTATTGGTAGAGCAATTGATAAATTCCTGGAGGTGGGTAGTCCTTAAGCTGAGGATCTTTGCTTGGCTACCCATTTCCTCCTGGCAATATATCTCTGTTCGCACCATATGGATATGCTCTCCACACTGTTTTCCTCCCCTGTACCTCCTCCCTTCTCATGACTTTCCTGGCTATTGGTTTGCCGGGATGGGCTTGGCTTGGCTAGGGCAACTCTCTGAGTTTTGGAAAGGTACCTTTGAGGCCTTTAGGAAGGCAAATGGCGGCAAAGATGGGGACTTTCGTGACTGAACCTACCAGGCGGCAATGGCATTCAGATACAGTCCTACTCTGAGCATGCCCTCAGAGATGACGTGAGCTTACCAAGGAGATAATAATGGGGATGGGGCTGAGAAGCTCACAGAAGAAGACAACCTCAGTTTGGTGCAAAATGCTGCCAGGGAGACAAACCAGAGTGCAGCAGGTTCATTGGACGATTGGTACACACCTGTAACTGTTAATAAACTGGTCATGAATTCGAATCCTGATGGAATCTGATACACACAATAAGGTCAGGGGCTACCCCCTTTCATAAAAGAAAAGAAAGGTTTATAGGTCCCGTCTTCACCCGAATATAACGCCCGGTCATGATTGCTGTATTTGGCACACCTTTCAGCCCAGACACTGCTATAATTGCCGGGCGTTCTATTCGGGTGAAGACGGTAGTCGGCTCTTAGAGCTACTGTGACAGCGCGTTATGGACTTGAAGTCAGACTGGGAAGGGTACCAACCCATAGGCTAGCAGATTTTGTCATTGGCATAGGTTGACGACATTTAGGTCGCAAGGCAAGAGGGATGATGGACATAGAGCAGAATGGCTGAATTTAGAGGCCAGTCTTTCAGACCCAAGCTCTTAGGGGTACTGGACATTGAAGTCAGACCTTGGGAAGGGCAGCAAGGCATAGGCTACCTTCAGTGGGACAGTGCAACAGCACGTAGTGGGCGCTAGGCGTAGGGGGCGGCCAAGGCATAAGTGTACTTTGCCAAAATACAATCTGCATTCTTCCAGTCTCACTGTGACCATCAGATGTCCTAGTAAAGACCTATAGTGAAACGGTTTTCACCTTTGCAGAGGCTGATGCAGATCCCAGGGTTCGATGACCCCTGAGTATTTGAACCCGTGACCTGTGTTCGTGAGTTGTTGTTTGTCTGTCGTAGGACTGTGTGGACATAGGGATTCGATCTGTAGACCTGTCAAGTAGAGGTCTTAGAGGGTTCCAGAAGTCGTAGCTGTAGATGTCCTGAAGGGTCAAAGTCGTAGCTGCTACAGTCCTGAAAGGTCAAGGTCGTAGCTGCTACAGTCCCGAAAGGCCAAGTCCACAGACTTCCGGAAGGTCCGGAAGTGGCCTTTCACAGCTTGCTCACGTTTAAGACTGAGGCAAGTGGGCAAGTGGGCAAGTGGGCACGCGGTTGTCTGCTCACGTTTTAGACTGTGGCAAGTGGGCAAATGGGCAAGTGGTGGACCAACTGCAGTACGTTCGCAGTACGATAGCGGTAGGTTAGCAGTGCGTCCCCATGCAGTCAGCGGTACAGCCCAGTCAGTCCCAGTCCAGTCCAGCAAGTACCATAGGGGACTGTGTGTACCATGGGCCGATGGAAAGGGGCAGACCAACAAGTTACAGAAGTATAAATCAAGAGGCAGCGCACAGCCATTCATTCATTCCTGCGGAAGCCATGCAGAAGCGCTGCCACGGTGACTTGTGCGAGGTGGTCTGCAGAGGAGCCTGAAGTCGAAGTGRGCTAGAGGGAGTTAGCGCAGCCATAGCTGCTTGTAGAGTAGAGTTAGCTGGCGGCCATAGCTGCCATAGTTAGTAGTAGGTGTGCATTCGTATGTGTGCAGAGTGTGTGCGTGGGGTATCCAGGGTGATGCGGAGTGGAAGTGTGAAGTGAACAGTGGTGTTGGACACAGTGACGAGAGTTGCGATGTGTGGGTGCTGATGCACCATAGCCTATTGAAGCGAGCTTGCATCTGAACTGTGTCTTGGTTTCCATATCTTCGAGCTTTGAGTTGGGCGCTAGGCGCCAGTGTGATTCACCATCTGTTTGTATGCATGTGAAGTGACGAAGTATGCGAGTTTGATTGCACTGGTATTGGAGCTCGTACCCGCTACCCCATCCGCATAGCCGTTGTAGCAGAAGGAAGACGTCTGGGTGCCATAGCTGAAATGCGCCACCCTTGAAGAAGAAGTCCGCCATAGTTGGGCTGCGGAGGAAGGTGACGCGAACCTGCACAGAGGACAACGGCGAAGAGAGAGAGAGAGAGAGAGAGAGAGAGAGAGAGAGAGAGAGAGAGAGAGAGAGAGAGAGAGAGAGAGAGAGAGAGGGGCTGAGCGATACAAGATTGGGTTACCACGTACCTGCCGCGCTGAAGATGTCAGTCATTCTTAAGTTAAGTAAGGGGGACGTCTAAGTGGTGAGGAGTGGAACTGTTATTTGGTTGTGCATCTATCACCATGGTTGACACGCATACCGGAAAGAGCACTTCCCCTTACATAGCCGAAGAGGAGGCAAAGGCCGACGCCATCCTCAAAGAGAGAAGAGAGAAGGAGGCCAAGAAGAAGGCTTTGATAGAGGAACATGCTGCGAAGTTGAAAAAGATTGAGGAAGAGATGGCTAGGGAAAAAGAGAGGCTAAAGAGAGAAGAGGAAGTGAAGCTCAAGGCGGTAGAAGAGGAGGAAGAGGAGGAAGAACAGCCGCTGGAAAGGCGAAGGGCAGGAGGAAGAGGGGAGTCCAGTGGCACAAAATAAGATTTAATGGAGAAAAAGATTACAGAGTGGGTTGCCGGATTATCTCTGGGAGAAGATGAGGAGGCCTTGATGTATGTGTCCAGGGAGGAACAGGAGGTGGCCGTGAAAGAGTGGGATGCTGAAGAAGATCCACTCAAGCGGCAGGTGTTGGAAAATCAGAAAAGGATGGAATGGAAGTTTCGTTTGACAAGGGAAAGGAAAAGAAGGATGGAGGCGGCGAGCCAAGCTGCGAGAGAATTGGAGGAGATAAAGAAGCAGAGAGATCAGATGGCGGTTCAGGTAGATTTATTGGGGAAGATGGAAATTATGGCAAAGAATATAGAACGCTTGGCACAGATCCGGGAAGAACAATTCCTATTTGGCAGAAGTCAAGACATTGTCGTGCGTTCTATCTGATTGGGACTCGGGGACTTTGCACGAGAACTGGCGACACAGGTGGGCTCTGAAGTGAAGGCCCGCCTAGACAGTACAGAGCGCTATTGCACAGGTGCCATAGAGGACGCCAGACTGACCGCTCCCAAAGAGGAGGAAGCACGTCCCCGTAGGGAGCCTGTCAAAGTCAAATTCCCCGATTCCTACAGCGGGAAGAAGGAAGAGAACTTTGACAATTGGGAGGCCAACGTTAAGACCTACGTGCATCTGCAAAAGGTCTCCCGAAATGAGCATGTTCTAATAGCTATACACACTCTAAAGGAAGAAGCCGCCAGCTTCGCCCGTTCCTTGGTTCGTGCTGCTAATTGCAATGATGATCTAGTCGCCTATTCTGCATTTACCCCCTCATTGACTTCCTTAAACTGTTGCGCGAACGATTTGCAGACGTCTCGCGCAGCATCAAAGCCTCCGACAGGCTGCAAACCATCCACTCTCGCCAGTGGAAGAGTGCTAGGGCCCTTGAGAGAATAATGGATGACTTAGTGGCCGTCCCTGACCATGGGGTCACTGAGGCCCAACTGGTCAATCTCTTCTACCACGCTATGCCCGAACAGTTGCGCGGGCACTTCTTTGAAAAGAGTCAGCAACCTACCATGACCTACGATGCTTTGAGCAGGGAAGTGGTAGCGTTTGAGGCAAGGTCCGCGTCAGTTTCCACTTTCTGGCACAAGGACCTGGACAAGGGGAAAAAGTGGAAGGGTCACTCTATCTCTGGACAGGTTAAGACCAAGGATCGTTTGATCCTTATGTTAGATAAGGGTAGTGTCGACGAAGTCCCCTACGAACAGATTGAGTGGGGGCTGTAGGAGGAGGACAATGCCGTCGTGGCCGGAGGGAGGCCGCAAGGTAGAGGAGGAGGCCAGGGCCAAGGGGGCCGGGCCTTAGGTGGCCGTTCCCAGGGCGATCAGGGGGTTGGCGGTCGAGGAGGGAACCGCCAAGAGGGAGGAAGGGGTCAAGGTCCCCCGCAAAACCGTTCTGGTAACCGTTCACCTAATAGGGGTATAGGTCACCCTATAGGAGAAGTGGTTGGCACCTAGGTCTGCCATAGGGCCAACCTTGGGAAGATTTGGGCCTGGACCAGCGCGTCTGGCAGTAGCGTGTGGATCAAGGACGGTGCGTATTTTGCGGTGACCCTGCCCACATCATTCAATATTGTCCAAAGTATAGAGAGGCCCGATGGGCTGCCCAACAGGAAAAAGGCAGCCGTCGGTAGGGGTCGCAACTGCCCCTACCATAAGGCCATGTGGGGAAACGAGCGCGAGCCGGCAAGAAACTCCCACACCACATGAGCCTATGGGAGAGGTTGCAGGCAGTGCCCAGATAGCTGTCCAGAGACTGCTTGTGTTAGAGTCTCTCTAGGCACCTCCCTCACAGGCGTGGCTGATGAGTTGAAATAGAGAATGCCCGCCTGGGCCAAGATGAAAAAGGAGAGTAAAGGACAACTAGTGTTAGTAGATGTAGAAGTTTTCATAAGTAGAGTAGGAGCCCTTATAGATTCAGGGGCTACCCGTAGTTATATTAGCCGTAGAGCGCTGAAGAAGCTGAGGCTAGGGTTAAAAGTCCGAAAGTCGGAAGACCCCATAGTAAGTGTCCTCGCAGACAACCGCACTATGCGTGTTGAGGACTACGTAGAGGGAGTCCAGGCGTATTTCCGCCTAGAGAAAGATGGGAAAGTGGAGAAGGTTCTCCATTCCCTGACTCTCCTCGTACAAGATGACCTTCCTTTTGATATAGTCCTAGGTATGGACCGGGGAGAGGCAGCAGGGGCCACACTCCACTTGAGAGAGCATGAGTGTAGGCTCCCTGGCCAGTCAGGTGAGGTTAAGACTGCCCGTCTGTTCCATGCGTCAAGTGTAGATAACACTCTGGCACATTGCTGTCACAGTGCTCTTGTGTTTGCCCGATTGGTGAAAAAGGAGAAATTAGAGGAACAGGTCTTCGTAGTTTACATCAGGCCTGTCACTAAGCCTAAGGAGGAGAGCCCATTGACCCAGCTATTGCCAAGCTGCTGGAAGGGTTCAAGGATTTAGCTGAGCCGCCGACAGTAGTACCGCGGCCCATCCAGCATCGCATTGAGATTGAGCCTGGCAGTAGAACTCCCAAAGGAGCGGTGTACAGGATGTCTCCACGGGAGTTGGAGGAGCTACGCAAGCAGTTAGATGAGCTACTAGAGAAGGGTTGGATTAGGCCCTGTTTGTCTCCATTTGGAGCACCTGTTCTATTTGTTCCCAAAAAGGAGGGAGAGCTCAGGATATGTATCGACTATAGGGGTCTCAATGCTATTACGGTAAAGAATGTTGAGCCGCTGCCCCGCATAGATGATCTTTTAGACCGGGTGCAGGGTTGCAAGTACTTTTCGAAGATAGATTTGAAGTCCGGTTATCATCAGATAAAGGTACAATCCTGATGATCAGTATAAGACCACATTCCGGATTAGGTATGGGCACTATGAGTTTATAGTCATGCCCTTTGGACTAACCAACGCGCCAAAGACTTTTCAGTGTTGTATGAACGACCTGTTTAGGCCGTGGTTAGATAGATTTGTAGTCGTATATCTAGATGACATTCTAGTTTTTAGCAAGACCCTCCAAGAGCACCAAGGTCATTGAGGCAGGTCTTGGAGAAGCTGAGAGAGGCTAACTTCAAGATCAACCCCAAGAAGTGCGAGTGGGCAAAGACCCAAGTTTTGTACTTAGGCCACGTCTTAGACGGAGACGGCATTAAGCCAGAGGATAGCAAAATTGCAGTGATTAGGGATTGGCCTACGCCCCGCATGCTGACAGAGTTGCGATCGTTCTTAGGCCTAGCGAACTACTACAGGAAGTTTGTGAGAAACTTCTTTACCATCGCTGCACCCCTTCGCAGATTGCTAAAGAAAGAAACAATCTGGAAGTGGGATAAGGACTGCACGTCTGCTATGAAGAAGTTGAAGCAGGCGTTGATAGAGTATCCAATCCTTAAGGTCGTCGATCCATCCTTACCTTTCGTTGTTACCACTGACGCAAGCCAGTATGGCATAGGTGCTGTACTACAGCAAGACGATGGCAACGAATATAGACCCGTAGAGTTCATGTCTGCTAGGATGCCTTAAGAGAAGGTAGCGGCATCCACTTACGAGAGGGAACTCTACGCTCTCAGGCAAGCGTTAGAACATTGGAAGCATTACTTGCTTGGGAGGCACTTCAAGGTGTATTCAGACCACGAGACTCTGAGGTGGCTGAAGACACAGGCCAAGATGACACCTAAGTTGACTAGGTGGGCCGCAGAAATAAACCAATATGATTTTGAGCTCAAGCCAGTAAAAGGAAAGTATAATGCAATTGCGGACGCTCTGAGTAGAAGGTCAGACTACTTTGGAGCGATAGTCCATTATCTGGCTATAGGGAAAGACCTGCAACAGAAAGTTAGAGAGGGGTATGCGCAGGACCCTATCTATAGCGACCTCCTCAAAAGAGTTAAGGAGGCCCCAGAGAGCGAACCACATTACCGCACTACAGAGGGTTTGTTATTTGAGAAGCCTGATGTAGTAGACCGCTTGTGCGTCCCCAACAGTGAAGAGATTCGTAGCCTGATCTTAGGGGAATGTCACGATACAGAGGGACATTTCGGTTGGCAAAAGACTCTAGCCAATCTGATGTGCGCGTATACTTGGCCAGGGATGAAGGCCAACTGCACAGAGTACGTTCGCAGTTGTAAGGTCTGCCAAAGGAATAAAACTACTACGCGCGCCCCTCTAGGTCTTCTCAGACCCCTACCTATTCCTGACCAGCCCGGGGATTCCGTGTCCATTGATTTCATGGACACCGGCGTCAAGAGTAGGCATAGTAAGAGCCAAGTCATGGTCATAGTAGACAGATTTAGCAAGTATGCAGTTTTTGTTTCGTTGCCTGCGGAGGCACGTACAAAGTTAGTAGTTCAGAAGTTCTTTGATCATTGGGTCAGTGAACACGGAATTCCGCTGTCTATAGTTAGCGATAGAGACACCCGATTCACTAGTCAGAACTGGCAGGAGTTGATGAGAGTATACGACTCCAAGCTGTTGATGTCATCTGGCCGTCATCCATAGACTAACGGTCAGACTGAGCAAATGAATAAGCTCCTACAACAAGTTCTGAGAATGTACATTAGACCTGATCAGACTAACTTGGATGAGATGCTCCCAAAGGTAGCCAGTGCCTACAATAACAGCGCGCACCTGTCCACATGTCGCACTCCCAACGAATTACACAAGTCCTTTAGACCACGCAGACCGTTTGAGGGACTTAACCGGGATCAGATTCACAGGCTACCGCCCGGTATGAGGGAGTTTGCGTTACAGCACGAGAAGGAGTTAGCTACCGTTGTAGAGAACCTCAGGAAGGCCCAGCATAGGATGATAGAGCAAGCCAACAAGCATCGTCGCCCGTCACAGTTTCAAGTAGGCGACTTAGTCTGGGTCAAGTGGAAAGAGTTTGCTCCTGAGGAGAACATTTCGCAGAAGTTACTGCCTGCATATAGAGGACCGTTGCCTGTCCTAGAAGTCAAGGGCGCCGAAGATGGACCGTCCTGCACTATTGAAATTCCAGCGCACCTCCACACCTACCCTGTATTCCATGCATCAAAGTTGTTGCCGTGTCACGAGTCGACAGTTTCCATCTAGGAGATCCATGATCCCCCCAGACATGGACGGAAGATATGACATTGACGGCATTGTAGGTGAAGATGTATTCAGAACAGGAGGTAGAGGTCGTCCACATAAACAATATAAGGTCCGATTCGCTTATCAGGAGCCCGAGGACGACCGCTGGTTTACTAGAACGGAACTTCTAGAAACAGCTCCCGACATAGTTAGAGCCTACGAGAGAGATAGGAAAGGTAAAGGTCCTGCCGTAGACTGAGTTATTCTCAGAGGACCTCGAATTTAGGCCGGCGGGAATGAAACGGTTTTCACCTTTGCAGAGGCAGATGCAGATCCCAGGGTTCGATCCCCAGACCTTATGTTACCCATGTACAGTACCGAGTTGACCCCTGAGTATTTGAACCCGTGACCTGTGTTTCATGAGTTGTTGTTTGTCTGTCATAGGACTGTGTGGACATAGGGATTCTCTGTAGATCTGTCGAGTAGAGGTCTTAGAGGGTTCCAGAAGTCGTAGCTGTAGATGTCCTGAAGGGTCAAAGTCGTAGCTGCTACAGTCCTGAAAGTTCAAGGTCGTAGCTGCTACAGTCCCGAAAGGCCAAGTCCACATACTTCCGGAAGGTCCGGAAGTGGCCTTTCGCAGCTTGCTCACATTTTAGACTGAGGCAAGTGGGCAAGTGGGCAAGTGGGCACGCGGTTGTCTGCTCACGTTTTAGACTGAGGCAAGTGGGCAAGTGGGCAAGTGGGCAAATGGGCAAGTGGTGGACCAACTGCAGTACGTTCGCAATATGATAGCGGTAGGTTAGCAGTGCGTCCCCATGCAGTCAGCGGTACAGCCCAGTCAGTCCCAGTCCAGTCCAGCAAGTACCATAGGGGACTGTGTGTACCATGGGCCGATGGAAAGGGGCAGACCAACRAGTTACAGAAGTATAAATCAAGAGGCAGCGCACAGCCATTCATTCATTCCTGCGGAAGCCATGCRGAAGCGCTGCCACGGTGACTTGTGCGAGGTGGTCTGCAGAGGAGCCTGAAGTCRAAGTGRGCTAGAGGGAGTTAGCGCAGCCATAGCTGCTTGTAGAGTAGAGTTAGCTGGCGGCCATAGCTGCCATAGTTAGTAGTAGGTGTGCATTYGTRTGTGTGCAGAGTGTGTGCGTGGGGTATCCAGGGTGATGCGGAGTGGAAGTGTGAAGTGAACAGTGGTGTTGGACACAGTGACGAGAGTTGCGATGTGTGGGTGCTGATGCACCATAGCCTATTGAAGCGAGCTTGCATCTGAACTGTGTCTTGGTTTCCATATCTTCGAGCTTTGAGTTGGGCGCTAGGCGCCAGTGTGATTCACCATCTGTTTGTATCATACATGCAAGCGCACGTCGTGCGAGCGGTTCCCTACGTGCCTGTCTCTTATACACMTCTAGATGTGTATAAGAGACAGATCCAGGGTGATGCGGAGTGGAAGTGTGAAGTGAACAGTGGTGTTGGACACAGTGACGAGAGTTGCGATGTGTGGGTGCTGATGCACCATAGCCTATTGAAGCGAGCTTGCATCTGAACTGTGTCTTGGTTTCCATATCTTCGAGCTTTGAGTTGGGCGCTAGGCGCCAGTGTGATTCACCATCTGTTTGTATCATACATGCAAGCGCACGTCGTGCGAGCGGTTCCCTACGTGCAGCGCACATGCCCAACCGATCCCGTGCTGTGCACGACGTGTGCGGAGAACGACCCGTCGCCCCCCTCAGAAAAGAAATAAAAGAAGAAATAAAAGGCTGGGGTCGAAACGGTGCGTTTGAGGCCCCCCGCCAAAATAATAAGCGAGATGAAAAAAAAGATTACAGGAGTACTGCCTCACCTTGCTCCTCCTCCCCTTCCTCATCCTCCATGTCTCCTCCTCCCTTCTCCTTTTCGTCTCCTCCTCCTCCTCCTCCTCCTCCTGTTCGTCCTCCTCCTCCTGCCCTTCCTCATCGTCCTTGTCTCCTCCTCCTCGTACTTCCTCATCTTCCATGCCTCCTCGTCTCCTTCCCTTCCTCGTGTCCTCCCCTTCCTCGCCGTCCATGTCTCCTCCTCCTCCCACTCGTCCTCCTCCTCCTGCCCTTCCTCTTTTCCCTCCGTCCATCTCTTCTCCTCCCCCATCTCGACTCCTCTTCCTCGTTGTCCTCCTCATCCACATCCTCCTCCTCCTCTCCATATCCCCCTCTCCTTGCCATATCCCCATCTTCCTGTCGTACGCCCCCCCCGTCCCCCTCCCCAAAAAAAAAACATAATAATAATAAAAATAAAAAACCTGCACGATTCCGCACAGGCACCCCCTGCACGGAACTCCGTACAGAACTCCGCACGAATGTGCGGCTCGTGCGGTTGCAAGTATGGTTTGTATGCATGTGAAGTGACGAAGTATGCGAGTTTGATTGCATATAGACAATCTGTATTGTTTATGTAATGGAAGCTTGCACTCTACCACTGGTGGTATTCTATGCGATTTGTTTCAGATATTTTTGCTCTGCTCACCCCCTATAGGCACGAAGAACATCATGTGTTGCATTCTGTCCTCTCTCCTGTCCACAACCACAACCCAACATTTCCCTCCACCTCTGATGAGACCTCTTGTGGTATCGTGTGTTGTCATGCACATTAAGCTCGCCGCTGGGGATGTAGCATTTAATGAGCAGTTCAGTCTGATGCAAGTCCTCCTTTCCAATGCTTACGGTAAAAGAGACAGTATAGTCATGGCCTGCTTGCCGTATGTAGCATTTTGTGAGCAGTTGAGTCTGGCCCAGATCCTTGCCTTCCAATGCGTAAGATAGAACATGGAAAGAGCAATGTGGCTGTAACCTGTTTGGTGTTTGATGTCAAAACTTTACACTGCTTTCCGCATATGGTAACTGTTAGCAATCAACGAGTTCAATCCAATGGGGCCTCAAAATCAATTCAGTCAATTTTCAATTCTTTCTTTGGTAAACTTAACTCTGATATCAGTTGCTGTTGTTGTATGGCCATTTACCCATGATGACGACAACGGCAACAATGACGGTGATTATGATGCCAAGCAGCACTGCACAACAGTTTGATTCACATGGTGCTTTCATGGACCATTTGCGAAGGAATGTGGATATCGTGTTCCCGGCCATTCATGGCAATTTTGGTGAGGGTGGTGGCCTACAGGTGGGTTTGGCATGATAGTCCTGATCTCTCATTGTTCAGTCCAGGGTTCAATTGTTGAGTGCCTTCGCTCGTCAACATATTTTGAAAGTCTTCATGCCTGTTGCCTTTCATCAGAATGTTTCAATATTTCATAGCATTTCTCTATGCTCTGTTTGCCCGCGTGCCTGAATCTGCAATTCCATATTTGGCTTATCAGCATGCTGCTTTCTCCTCAGATGTACCGCGGACAAATTCAGGTATTGTCCCAGTATCTACTGGCACTGGCAGGCTCAGTTGATTGCAAGACATCACTTGACACTTGTGGGAATTTTGATTTTTGAATTTTCTGCTATTTGCACTTGCTGTTCACGCTTCCATCTAAAATCTTAATTGTGAGTTCATATCAACCTAAGTTAACAAGTTAATATGTTAGAAATAACAAAACATTGTTATGAACATGATTGTCCGTTGAAAGTTTGTCAGCGCTCACTCACAGGAACTCCTGTACACGCCCATACATGCATAGAAGGAAGGGGAGTGGTAGTGGAGTGTCACACCGCCCAACAGAAGAAACACAGCGGAAGACTCAAAAGAGCGAAGTGACAGAATACACAACACAGTGGATTCTCTCCACCGAGGTCCCAACAATCATTCATAGAAGATAACCGAGAGATCACAGCCAGAAATCATTGAAGAGATGACAACTTAGACACAGTATTAAAACTGTTTATTAAACTCAGAGCATCGTTCAACTGAATAACCTCGGAACCGTGTTGCACTACCCTCAGAAAGGTAGCGCCTCAACCCCACACACTCTGAACAGCTAAAAATAGCACCAGAACCCCAGGTAACACCCAGCGCCACCTGACATCCAACTCAGTGGCCTGCACCAGTATGAAACAGGCTCCCAGAGCCAATCACCACTCAGATGATGGAGAAGAAGCACAGTGCCAACAGTCTCTGATGAAGAGAAAGTCCAGACGGTGATAATCTCTGAAAAGATGCAGCTAGGGCTGCATGGCCACTGGGACCCTACTCCTGAGGAGGGTCAGCAGTGCACCACGTGCTCCATGCATCAGACCTCCAATAGCCCAGACCGCTCAGAGAGTCAGAGCAGACAGCGTTGACCCCAGTCTGGTCAGCGCCCTGAAGGTCTGGCTATGTCCGCTGTCTCCCACGCATGAATCAGTCACCACGACCTGATGCAGCGGGCGCAGCAACTTCCACCACGAGGTGTCAACTGCCAAAAGCCCGGACCGATGCTCTCAATCTATCTATACTCTACCCTAGCCTAGACTCGACCTAGACCGGACTGACTGACCGACCGGTACCGTTTCTGGTTCGGTCCCTTGGGCCTCTCCCTACCCGGCTATAGGCTATAGGACCGTCTATCAGCATAGGCCCTTAGGGCCTGTCTGTCCTAGGGGTAGCACGGGCCTGCTATTTGCAGTTAGGGTGACTGTAGGAAATTCGAGTTAGTACTGGGCCTATATTTTCCATATTTACAGATATGTCCCTCACGAATTTTCCTTACAGGTAGGTCTCTCGGTTAGCCCTCAGCCAAACAAATTACGAATCTGCCCCTACCTATGGTACAGCCTCGTCAGAGAGAGGCTACAGGCAACCTGGAACCAGCAAGTCATTGCAACATCCAACAGGCCAATCCCAGTTGGTACACCCAAGAACTGTTGCAATACAGACCTAAGTTGGAATCCAGATGCTATCAGACGAG
>BFEA01000618.1:38727-58600 GCA_003427395.1 Chara braunii | reverse complement strand
GCAGCGCTCCCTCCAGAGTGCTGCTCCCGAATCCTGAAGACTACAACTGCCCAACTGCCCTTTTTCCTGCAGGGCGGGCCAGTCCTTTATAGTGCTGGCCCGTGCCGGAGGCTGGCCGTGCCAATGCCCTATGCGTAGGAGGCCGCTCTTGCCAATGCCTCCCTGGCCTAGACCCTGCGGAAGCTTCCAGGCAAGAGCCTGGAAGTTTCCCTGTAGGGAAACAGGCTGGGGTCAGAAGGAAGCTTCCAGGCAAGAGCCTGGAAGTTTCCCTGTAGGGAAACAGGCTGGGGCCTGTAGGCCCTGTCAGAAGGAAGCTTCCAGGCAAGAGCCTGGAAGTTTCCCTGTAGGGAAACAGGTTGGGGCCTGTACAGCATGTAACACCATTGCTTCCGGGCATAATGTGCTGTCATAGCCTTCTGTCTCGATGAGCCTGCTGCACCCAATGGATGCCATGCCATGTAACATGTTCACAAATTGGTGCTATCATTGATATGCGATTTGTTATTTGCACCCCAACTAACGTGCGATCAGCTTGTACAACAGAAGCTTAATCAAGTCCAAAGCAATGTGATCTACGCCTTCAAGCACACTGATCATCAATACAAGCAGCAAATGTCAAGCACAGTGAACACATTGAGCAAAGACAATGAACCGGACAGCGGGCACAGAGAGTAACTCTCGGTAATGAACACTAGTTCTTCGCTTTCTTCTCCTTGAACTCGTCACCTGACATTAATTCTAGCTATGGCGGACTGTCCTCTCCGACAAGGAATCTCTTCTGCAGTCTCTCCGGCCAATCAATATCGTTGCACTCTCCTCGTCAGATTTCCCAGAAGTGGAGTGCCAAAACAATTCAGTCTTGATTGAAGAATGCAGGTCCGTTGTGTTCTTGGAGGCGTCTTTGTGAAATACGGCGATGGATACCAGTCACCAGGTAAGTTACCTCAACCCTTAAGCCTCTACCCTCTCCCGAGTACATCTCTAATCGTCCCTCTTCCCCCTTCCTCCTTATTCGCTGCCAGCTATGTCGATCACCTACCACACCCTGCTATGGCTGCCTGCTCAAACTCTCTCTTGGCGGCAGCAGGACCGCATGGAACAGTACTCCAGTGCCTGAACTATCGTGACTGGAGTGGAAGTTGAAAAATATTGCTTTGACTGGGTCAGTGGGTGGCTGGCTGGGTGGCCGCTGCTCACCGTAGGCCATGGACTCATACAGAAGCTTCGTCAGGCCCGTCGGATGTGTGTGCGATCTCTGGCCAAAACTGACTTGAGAATGGTCGACTCTGGGTGGGACTGGACCGAACCCTTGACCTACCCAGGCCCGAGTACCCAAACCCCGGCCTGGCTGACTCGAAAGTCCCGTAAGTCTCAGTCCAAACATTTCTCAGATCCTTCCCTACGATCCCTAGGCCACTTTGGACTTGTACCGACCCTATGATGCAGAGACTTGTACCGACCCTATGATGCAGAGACTGCCTTTGGGTCTGTACCGACCCTACGATCTAGAGACTGCCTCGGGGTCTGTGGAATGTGGGTTTTCTGGTCCTGCTCTCCCACAGACCTCCGACTTGATCTAATAGAGTTGCTCATACGTATACGTGCTGATTCTTCTTCATCTTCTTCATGACACTGTCCTTCCGTTCTACTATTTTATTCTGTGAAATTGTTTGCAACGTGTACACAAGGCCTTTGTCTGTGTGCTTGGTGGACAAGGTTCTGGCACGCTCGATGTAGTGACTTGCTAGTACGCGAAAATTGCAGTGCCTTTTGAAGAACACTGCGTAGAATGCCCCTGCCAAAGGATGACCGTGGAAAATTGAGAAGTGGCTCAACATTCTGAAATCAGAATGCCAGTTGAACCGGGTGTCTTGCCAATATACTCGGGTAGAAGACACTGCTTTGGCCCCTTGAACCCAAGGGAGGGGGGACACAAGGTGTGTAAAATCCAAGTACCCAACTTTGACTAAAAAATCTGAAAAAAATCAGGGATGTTGCTCAGAGAGAAAAGTTCAAAACTTGAAAAATTAAGAAATTATTAAATTGACCAAACTGGTTTGAGCTTGGAACGATACAGAGAAGGTTAGCATGGCCCCTGCACAAGGATGACACATGTAAATCGAGAATGGTCCAAATAATAAAAAAAGGATTAAAAAAAGAACTGGTGGCCCATGAACACGTGTTCGTGCCAGACTGAAGGCAGTGTTCAATCGAAGTCAGCGTGACCTAGAACGGGCGACGTTTCAGGCTGGGCTGTCCTGGGTGATTTGTTGTTTTCGGTTCATGAGCTTAGTGAAAGGATTGACGACTCTGAGTGACCCTGGTCCAGTTCCATAACTTCGTTGCCAGAAGACTTGGGCAAATTCCCATCTTTGCAGGTGTCAGCAACTTCAGTAGGAGTCTGAGTTAGGCTCCGTATCCATTCTGGGGAGCGTCAGTCCGCTTCCTATCCACCAGCAAGTCAAATATGGTCAATTATATCATTCACTCACACATATATCCTTCCGTCCGTGAACACTCGTTGATTACTCCAGATACTGGAGGATTGAATGTCATCTTGCCTCAAACAACAGCATTTCTATCAAATTGTTCCTCTGTATGTAATTTCTCTCAGGTACTTATTCATGGAACCGGTCAGCTAAACATGAGCACAAGAAAAAAGAGGATTGAATGCCATCTTGCCTCAAACAACAGCATTTCTATCAAATTGTTCCTCTGTATGTAATTTCTCCCAGGTACTTATTCGTGGAACCGGTCAGCTAAACGAGAAGGCCAAAATGGAATGGCCCTTCAAGTTTTCCTCTTCCTTGGCTGGGTCGTGGATCTGCGTTTTCTTTGAGGCTTGTGAGAGCACTAATTTGTTCTTCTGGAGCCTTGTGGCTCTGGATGACGAGTATTCCTTGGTCCCTGAGTTGGAGCAGAATTATGCCATTCCTTCCACCTGAGATGGAGTCCATGGTACTCAGCCATCTTGCCTCCAGCCAGCCAGATTCTCTCGAATTTGGCCAGGAGTTCCTACTGTTGGTCCGGATTGCTTTGAATCTGGGATTTGACTTTCTTCCATTGACATAGGAGTCGGAGTTTTATTTTTGGGTCTGCTGAAGATTGCAACATAAGTTCCAGGCGAGTTAAGGCCGCGCCAGCTGTAGATCGCTCAGGTAGCTAAAGGATCTGGAGTTTTGAGTTGGCAAGCTGCGTCAAGTAGTTTCGGGCCATTTCAGGTCGTGCCAAGTGTCCACAACACAGGTAAAGCTCAGAGTCTGTGGCCTAAACGAGATCCAGGCAAGTTCAGATCGTGCCAAGTGTCCACAACACAAGTAGAACTGAGGGTCTGTAGCCTGAGGCAGATCCAGGCGAGTTCAGAGCGTGCCAAGTGGCCACAACACACATAGAACTCAGGGTCTGTGGCGTAAGTCAGATCCAGACAAATTCAGACCGTGCCAAGTGGCCGTAGCACAAGTGGGTGTAGGGATAGCCAGTGTTGCAGCTCAGCCCCAAGGACCGACCAGTACCGGTTGTCGGAGAGCCGGCCAGCCCCATGGAACAGCCCATCCGCAAGCAGGAGCAAAGTGTAAAGGCCGCCAGGCCCAAGACTTAGTCAGTCATTCTTGGTGTTTGACGTGGAAGCACTGCTGCATTCTTGTGCATTATAGCATCCATTGAGCTAGCAAGCTGAGCAGTAGGAGTAGTTGACAGTGACCGGCGCCATAGCTGTTGCTCGATAGAGTCAAAGAGAGAGAGAGAGGTTGACTAGGAGACATTGAGAGAGCGATCAGAGTGACCTGTGAGTGGTGAGGTTGAGCGTAGATCAGGTAGTAAGAGAGAATATATGAGAGAGGTAGCTAGAGTTGCTGTGTGTTGCATCGACTGTGGTGTGGTGGCCATAGCTGTAGGAAGAAGACGTACGAATCTGAAATTCTGTGTGGTTGCCGAGACAATCTCTTGCGTTCAGAGCTCATGCTTGTTCTGTCTTCTCCAGCTTTGTGTGAGAATTTGTGCAAGTGTCCGATGTATGGCAGTTTCTGTCCATTAGGCTCGTGTGAACTCTGGTTTGAGGGAGATGGAGTGAATGGCAAGCGAGGCAGGAGGAGGGAAATGGTAGGGGGAGGTGGTGTTGAAGTTGCTATGCCAGGTCCTGAGTCATTCGCTGGGTTTACACTGAATAGAAAGCACCGTTTGCTGCTGGGTATCACTTGTCTTTTGTCTGCGTCCTAGATATCATTAATTTGTCTGCTGGTCGCCATTTGTCATTTGCCCATCCACTGTTCATCCTTGACAATCTATGTAGTATGTTCAGGGCATTATTTGCCTGCTCGATGATGTTGATGGATGGCTGGATGAACTAAAGCGCCGAAGACCGTGGCGAAACATGAGTGGTGGGCCATTCTATCTGCAACGAGGTTGCCAATTCCACGTCAGGTTGGTAGACCATACTTGGTCACAACTCGTCATGCAAGGCTCCAATCACAAACAATGCAACATGAAGTTGATGAACACGATATGAGAGCTTCAATTATTATTAGAGACCAAGGATGAATGAACACGTAACAATCTCAAGGTGTACCCCCGTGGCAGTTATGGCTTCCATCACCAACAGGTATGCTCTCTCTTTCTCTCTCTCTCTCTCTCTCTCTCTCTCTCTCTCTCTCTCTCTCTCTCTCTCTCTCAAGTCCGAACTATGCCACCCAGTGCTGTTGACTACTCTACTTGGTGATCGCATGAGCATGAAGCAGCGCTTATGTGACAGACCTAAATGGAAATTGTGTTGAAGCCGCACTGTAGCAGCGCTTTTGTACTTCGGTTGGAGTTACTAATCTCAGTCATTTCGGACCTGTGCCGCTGCCTGGCCTTTCTGTCCGCGGGTGTCTCACACTTACGACCTAATAGAAACGGATAGAGAGGGACCCTACAGACCCAACAACTAAGACTGTACGGCAGGGCCTACCGGTTGGACTTCGCTACACTGGACATAGAACCGTGGGAATTCTTGGACTGGACCTGGGATTTAGACTCAGAAATGTGTGAAACCCTTTCAGTTCTTTTGTTTCTAATTTTAAAGGAGGATTTGAATTTTGAACTGATGATCTGTTTACTAACATTTACATGGGTAGGCTTGTTCATTCCTTTGTGTGACTGAGTGAGTTGGTGTTTTGCATGGCTATGCGAGACCTAACTGGATGAGACAGGGCCAGTGCTGAACCTAAGTCTGAAAGCGACTCGGATTTGTGTCATAGAAAGGTGAAACCTAAGTCTGAAAGCGATTCGGATTTGTGTGATAGAAAGGTGAAACATAAGTCTGAAAGCGATTCGGATTTGTATGATAGAAAGGTGAAACCTAAACCTAAGTCTGAAAGCGATTCGGATTTGTGTGATAGAAAGGTGAATCCAGTTTGGAAAAACATCAAATGGAGATAAGTTGGGAGATATGCGACAGTAAGTCACTGCAATGTGGATCCCCATCTCCACCTGCTGTTAGTGTCTCCTGCTAGTGTTTCCAAGGCAGTCTCTTCTGCGATCAGGTTCGTCTGGATAGCGGTGCGTGCCATGGCTAGTGCTTCTGCATCCCCAGCCTCCTGCAGATGTTTGTTCTTTTTTTTTTTTTTTTTTTTTTTTTTTTTTTTTTTTTTTTTTTTTTTTTTTTTTTTTTTCTGGTCCGATGGACCACAGATCAGATGTTAAACTGATCAGAACAGATACTACACAAATCTCTTGTGCAGCTGCTGCCGCATCACCTTTGGCCTTCAAAGTTCAAACCCATCTCTGCTTCTGCATTGCTTCCTGCATGGCCAGCATGCGGTCCTTGAAAGCTGCCACGGTCTCCCTTGCCCGAGGTTGATTACCCCATTGTTCAAACCAAGGGAGATGGGAACGTTCGGCGTGTTTGCTGAAGTGAAGTGCCCCTCTGTTGACGTGTCACTGCTGATGGGTCTCGTGCTGCCATGTTAATGCTAAGGTGGGAATTTACCAATGCTATCAGCGAACAGAAATGGCAGAATGAGGTAGAAGAAAGTGGCAGGGAGGGGAAAACTCAGAATTTATTTGACAGCGTAACATACAGCATCCGGGTCAGACGATAAGTGTCGTCGATACGACAAGTGTAGCTAAAGTAAAGGGTAACGGCCAGGATGTCAGCAGTGAGGAAAGTGAGAGTGATTGAGTTGACAAGTATAGAATCTTCAACCCCACGGAGGAGTTGCAAGACCTTGAATTCGACCCAACAGAATGGGCATGGAAAACCCATTCCGCTCAAACAACTGTAGAACGCCGAACGAGTATCCTAGACTACACTACCAGGGTTGGATACAAACTTCGGAGGAGATCAGTAAACACAAGCGACACACTTCTAACAAGATGGCAGAAGCATGTTCCGGGAGGATTAGGGACCGGGACTCAAATCTCATGGCAAGTTCTGTTGGCAATCAGAAACACCCACATCAGAAGTAAATGGCTCATCTTCTACCACGCACTTCCAGTCAACAAGTGGCTGAGCAGACGATGTTCACAAGGGGATAGACACCCACTAGATGACATCTGTGCTATCTGTCATGAGGGAGTCCAAGAGGACCTACTACATTGCCTGCTGTCCTGTTCAAAGGCGACTGACATTTGGAAGAAAACAGAAGCCTTGTGGGCTTCTCTAACAGGAACAACCCTGCCAGGTAACAGCATCACACGGCTAACTGGTCTGCAGGAGCCAAACTTAACCTCGGCGTGGCAAAGGACGTTCTTTCGGATACTCCGACGTCTTACTCTGTGGATAATATGGAAAAGAAGGTGCAAGGAAACTGTAACTTCTCAAGCTATATCAGAGCCAGAAGCTTTGCAGATCTTCCTTCACCTACTACAGAACGAATACCAAGCAGATTGGAATAAAGTGGCGAAGCTCATAAAATTAGACCCTACAAGGCAACAAGAATTTGTCGATAAGTTTAAAAAAGAGAAACTCGGAGAAGGGAAGATAGGAGACGTAGAGGGCAACACGCCAAGGTTAGTCTGGAAAATTGCAGGGACCCAACAGAGGGACCAACAGGAGGAGACATACAACCTGATGTCAATAGATCAAGTCCAGTCACAGGCAGTTGAACTGGGATTGGTATAACTGGAAGGACGGTTTAAGGGGGGGGAAAAAAAAAAGATGACCCAAAAAGTATAGGGTTTAGGGTTTAAGAGAAGGCCAAAGGTAGAAACAGCAGTGCAGATAGGATATAGAGTACCTGGCAACCTAAAAGCTGAGAGGGATGAAGGTTAAAGAAAAAAAAAACCATAGAAGTCAAGAAGGAACAAGTTCACATGAGTTGTCTCGTTATGATCAGGTAGAGCTGCATAGAAATAATCCTTCTCAAAAACCTTAGATTTCAGCTCCAGACATCGGCTCTAGCGTTCAGGTTTATCCGACAGCACTTAGCTGAGAGGAGCTAGGAGCTAGGCGGCTCATAGGATCAGGAGGAAGTGGATATTGGCTAGCTTAGGCAGAGGTGAGGGAGGCACAACAATCCTCATACCAACCACTTCATTAATCTGGTCTGAGGGTCTGGTAAATAATGGCGAAGGAGACACGGAGGAAGGAAGATGGTCATGGATCCAAATTACATGGCAAGGGGAAGAGATCAGAATCCTAAACCTATACGCCCCCAACACGGAAGCCGAACGCCTAGTCTTCTTTGACCACATCAAATCACTTTTCTCGACCTCGATGCCGCTAATTATAGCAGGGGACGGGAACACTACGATGGACCCCAGCCTAGATCGCATTTCTCGGGCAGTGTTGTTGGGGCCCACACGAGCGAGCACACACATACGGAACAACATGGCAGAGTTCGACCTGGTCGACCTATTCCGAATCCTCCACCCACGCAAGAAAGCCTTCTCCCTAGTCAAGAGGAACCGATCCAACCACACATCACTATCATGAAATGATTTCTTCCTAGTTTCAGACATGTTATATGGAGTAATCAAGGAGGCCGGTATCCTACCAGCAGCAGCCTTTAAGGGGCTTGGCCACAAACCGACCTACTTGCTCCTTAACTTCAACTCTCCGGTAGAAAAAGGACTAGGCTTCTTTAGACTCGACAACTCACTCCTCTCCATTAAACGTATGACCGAGGCAGTCAGATGGAACTGGTGGTTCATACAGCAAGACGAGAAGAAACGCCAGGAACGACACCAATGGTTCATAGACAGCTATATGGACCTGTCTCAGATGCTCTCAACGGAGTCTAAAAACATAGCAGAAGAACGCAAACACAAGAAGGAGGAACCACAAATCGTACTCGACATCGCAGAAACCGACCTAGCATCTGATCCCTTTAACTCCTTCTATCACGACCTACTCCAATCTACCAAGGACGAACTAAATGAATGGAGAAGATGGGAACTCTGAGGCCTACAGAGACTCGCCCGATTGAATGACTACACCCTGAATGAATCCGTGTCCAAATTCTTTTTCTCCAAGATCAAGGCCAACGCAAGGAACAACACAATCGAGGGGCTGAAGGACCCAGCGGACTAGGGGACGACAAAGTTAGTTGGCGCAGACATGGTAAGAATAGCCAGGTCCTTTTACGCCGACCTCTACGAGTCCAAAACCCCCTCCCCCCCTCCAACAACAAATATCAACGCCCGCCAACGCATGATGACCTACCTAGACAGAATGATTACCCAAGAACAACGGAAGACTTGGACAAACCAATCACCATAGGGGAACTGCACGCAGCCCTATCCCAGATGGGAAACGACGAAGCAGCATGAATTGATGGCCTGTCCAAAGAATTTTGGATCCAGTTTTGGCCAACACTGGGCAACGACCTCTTCAACTTGTCAACGACAGCAGGGAAAAGAGAGGCCTGGGTCAATTTCTAAGCACCAGCGTAGTGTCATAATATACAAAAAGGGAGACAAGGAGGACCTCAAGAACAACAGACCAATATCACTTCTCACAACGCCGTACAAAATCTGAGCAAAAGCATTAGCCAATAGAATCATAAAACGAACAGAATTGCTTTCACATCGACCAAGCAAGATTCATCCCGGGTCGATACATTTTGGATAATGTCTAAACGAGGCTGCAAAGAAGATCACATAAAAACGAATGCAAGAGGCGATCTTATTCTTCGATTTTGAAGAGGCGTACGATCAAGTCAATTGGAACTTCCTCCACAACTGCATGAAGAAGATGGGAGTCAGGCCAAACTTCAGGGAATGGGTTAGAGTACTCTATGGGGATGCCATGGGCAGGGTGCAAATAAACAGGATACTGTCAGAAACCTACCCGATATCGACATCCGTCCGGCAAGGCGACCCCCTTGCACCCCCAATATTCCTGTTCATAATGGAAGCCATCGCATCTTTCCTGCGCAAGGACCCATCCATAGACCACCTCACCAAACAAAACTACAACCCACCCCACGACTTCGCTCTCCCCTCTGTACAGATGTTCGCAGACGATCTCACGGTCCTTGTCCGCGCTAACAACTCCTCCTTCCAAGCCCTGGCCTGCGCCATGGAAGCCTTCAGACTCGCCTCAGAAATGAAGGTGAACTGGCTGAAACCGGAAGGGTGGTGGCTTGCAGAAGGCACCTCCCCCCAACCCCCAGACCCATCCACCCCAATGTCTTGGACTACAGGCAATCAAGCACTTCGATATTTAGGCATCATGGTAAACAGGGACGACATCTGGCAAGGGATGGGGGAGTCACTGCTCGCCAGAGCAATAACCCGTTTAGCCACCTGCAACAGAGCCCAGACCTCCCTACTTGGGAGAGCCCTGATTATCAGCACAGCAGTATTCTCCACCTTGTGGTACATGGCCTCCATATGATGGCCCCCTGACGACGACCTGAAGAAGCTGAAGGCTAGAGCCAGGTGCTATCTGTGGACTGACGACCCCAACAGAACCAGCTGCATAAACAAGGTGGCCTAGCAAACTGTCATCAGGAAACCTCAAGGAGGGCTAGGTATAATCGACCCTAAACAGGAAGCGATCACCCTCCAAATCAAATGGATAATCAAAATCCTAACCAAACGAGCCCTCCCTTGGACCGCGATGGCGATAGACAGCATAAGGAATTTGGCATCAGCTGCGACCCCACCGAACATGAGTGGCCTATTCTGGATCATGGCAAAGGAGTGGACAATCAAATCGGGGAGACCAACAAGGAAAACTAACCCAGTGACCCCCATTCAACCCCCCACTACACCCACCCCCTACTGGTTTCCGATCCTGAAGACCTGGCGCAGTCTGATGCCAGAAAAGAAAGCCCCCCCGAGCAACAAAGAGGAAGTCCTACGACAACCCCTGTTCTGCAATCCCTGGATAAAAGACGCAGAGAGCAGACCGTGGACTCTCCCGGCCAAAGACTGCAGATGGCTGTCATGGGTGGAGAGAGGAGTATGGCAGGTCAAACATCTGTGATCCGAAGACCGACAAGAATGGCTCACCGCACAGGACCTCCGCACTCCCTTAAAAGGCTGCCATCTACCGACCACCAACCTGTCCGAAATCCTCCCCCCATGGACGACCCTCCTAAAAGAGACACATACGTGGAAACCAGGAGACTGGGACTGCTCATCACACAGACCCCACCAATGAAAGCCTACTGTTTTGTGTCAAAACCAGACTTAATCAACTACCAGGCCAAGTTCGTATCCTACCCCATCATCAAACACGGCCTATATGAACTAGAGATCCTAAACAAAACACCACAGAACGAACAAATAGAAACATACCTTCTCAGGAAGGTTAGAGTCTCTCACAAGACACCCTGGTTTATATTCCAGCCGGAACTCAGCAT
Organism: Chara braunii; assembly: GCA_003427395.1. Classification (NCBI taxonomy): domain Eukaryota; kingdom Viridiplantae; phylum Streptophyta; class Charophyceae; order Charales; family Characeae; genus Chara; species Chara braunii. The sequence continues at coordinate 47,810 of BFEA01000618.1, read as the reverse complement.
CAACGAGTTGGAATTCGACCCAAAGGAATGGATCTGGGATCTGGGCGCCGCCAGTAAATCGAGAAGGATAACAGAATATGACGTAAAGTTCGGGTATAACCTCGGACTACAAACCAGGGACCCAAATTGAAGGCTGGCACAGAAATGGAGAAGCATACTGAACCTAGATACCACGACCCCCATCACCATCACATGGACCAATACCGTCTCATCAGACCAAGTAGAATCCCAAGTATGCAATTGCTAACAGCACATGTAGCCCTGTGTGTCAACCAATGGTTACACGAGAGAAGGAAACATTCTGATCCTGATAGCTCAGCATACTGCTCAATGTGCAGCAACGACTCACCCGAAGACATCCCCCACTGCCTCCTCTTTTGCCCTGAAGCAATCTGGATATGGAAGAAGATCCGCGAGCTATGGTCGATCCTGTTCGCTGCCCCCCCCCCCCCCAAACATCCCCCCTATCTCTATCCTACTTTTAACTAACATCCCCAGCAACATCACAGGCAGCAGGGAAGCATGGTTCACCCTACTCAGGAAGATGGCACTGTGGGTGATATGGAAACGAAGATGCACTCAGACAATCGAGGGAACAGAGGTGGCAAGAGAAGAAATGTGGTCACTAGTGCTGAGCATGGCAGAGACGGAAATCAGGAGCAGATGGCGGAGAATAGCAAACTCTATGAGACACAGACCAGAAAGACAAGCAACCAAGAAACGGACTTTCATAAGGAACTGGTTGCTAGAAGGCAAGGTGGCAACGATAGTAGACAATAGACTGAGATGGAAGAAATGGCACCAGACAGAAGCACGAAGACCACGAGGATACATGCCGGAAGAACTGGCAGAAGACTCTGAATCCTGATCAACAAAAAGAGGACCGGACACACAGGGAAAGACAAGGACAAGCAACAGAACACAGAGCGGACACCCCCACTGTTCTCGTATTACAGGGACTCGTTCGACAGGCTCTAAATAGAAGCCTAAGAGGAACAAATGGTCAGGGCGAGCTGATAGTCAATCCTCCTTAGAAGGAGCAATCAATGCTGATCAGGGGTCCTTCGGCCAGACGGAAGGAAGCGTTGAGTGGGTAATATGATGTAATCCGTTTTTTTTTTTTACTTGCCGGGGGAATAGGAACCGGACTGACGCTCCCCAGAATGGATATGGAGCCAGGACCATAAGGACCTGTTTAAAAAAAAAAAAAAAAAGGAATGTACAATGAAAAATGAGGAACGTTCAAGAAACAGATCAAAAAAGCTGAAAAGCAGTCAGTATATGGGGTTTACTGTTCAGGCACGAGTTAAAGCAACGAAACACCTGTGAGCTAATAACTTGATGCTGGCATAGCTCAGTTGGTACACCCCTGAACGGTTGGAAAAAGACCCGAGTTAAAACTCCACTGGCAGATGAGTAAGGTACTGTAATTGTAATTACCTAAGGGTTGATAAAAAACCTGATACTGTGCAGGCATAGCTGCAAAACTCCTGTGTCCTCTGATACTTCTCTAAAAATGCTAAGTCAAGCAACCCACTTTTCATCTGTTGCTTGCTAAGAACGATCCATTTGGGAAATCACACTCATCTGGTTGCACAGTGCACTTGGTGCTTTTGTTACCTTTTTTCCTGTTTTCAGTTTTCCTTTTTTTTCTTTTCTTTTGTCTTTTGGGGTGGGGTGTGTTGTACATTTTGTGTCCTAGAAAGGAGAGAAGGTGTTCGTTCCATCTGTGTGAGAGGAAGTGTGGCGAGGACTGATATCCCGTACAGTGTGATGAAGAGCTTCCTTGAGATTTGTTGTCTCCTTTTTTTTTCAAGTCTCAATAAGTTATTTGTGTGAGTTTTGGTATCTGTTGTGCTTTGATATCAGCATAGGGCGTCATTGGAGCTTGAAGCAGCGGGATATGCAACACTTCCATCGTTCCTAATTCAGGTTTGTTCCAAGTCTAACAATTTCTGATTGGACAGCAATTGAGATGACTTGTGGCTAGGGGTAAATTAAGAGTAAGAAATACTAAGAATTAACCATCCGCTTCATGCCTTTTGCCCCATTGGCGCATGAGCGATTATTGAAAAACGGGCTCATAATGGTGAAAACCGTTAGTTCTTATGTATACAAATATAGAACATTATTTTCCTCAATTAATGATGCAATTAGTCTGATGCTAGGCTGTGATCCTGGATATCTGGGATCTCCCAGTCTATCAGGGTTGTCAGGCCATATACTAACTAGTCTGGATTCAGCCGGACACTGGGGTCGATGGCAGGACACAGTACAGGGTGGGTGGGGGAGGCCCTGTGTTTGCAGGATGAGTGCTTCCGTGAGCCCCACCACCGTTGGAGTAGAGGGGGGAAAAAGGCCCATGTTGATCTTGGTGATCGATGGCCCACATTCATACTTTTGCTTTTGCCAGCTGGAAGCCCTGCCGAGCTGGGTGTGGCCTGATGGGTACGAGTAGAAGAGTGGGCAGGGTCCAAAGTTTCTGAAGTTCAAACTCCTAGTGCTGATGGAAGTCGTGTATTGGCAAGTCATGTCCATATCCCCCATGCACCTAGTTTGCCACCTGTACATGCCTGGGCCGTCCAATTTTCACCTCCTTTTCCATCTCATCCTCCTTCGCTACCTTGTTCTGCCTCCTCTTCATTTCTCCCTCTTCCTTCTTCCCCTCCTCATCCTTTCTTGTGCATCTTCTTCTTCATTCACATCCTTTCTTCGCCGGCTTCTTTATCCTCCTCCTTCTAATCCAGCGCTCATCATTTTGAATCAGCCAGGCTTGCTGCTTAACCATCCTTCTCCTCTTTTCTCTTTGGATCAGGGTTGTACCCTGCCGACCGCCAACCCCGACCGCCGACCGAATAGCAGCCGACCAGTAGGGCCGACTGGTCGGCGGTCTGCCGACCAGTCAGAAAACAAACATCCACTGATTTTTTTTCAAATCTGAGTTGAGGGCTGTACTGCTCTTGCCGAGTACGGCCCAAATCCACTGAGAAACTTTTGGGGATGGGGGGGGAGTATGGGGGGGTTGGGGTTGGAGTATAGGGGGGGTATAGGGGTGATATGGGGGGTATTGGGGTGGGGGGGTAATAAAGGTGTTGGGGGCGGTTTGGGGGTGTTGGGGGGGTGTATGGGGGTGTTGGGGGCCGCTATGGGGATGTTGGTGGTGTTATTAGGGGTTCCGGACCCCCCCCAATTATTATTGTTATTAATTTCTTTTTTACGGGGTGCCGCCGACCCCCGACCGGTAGGTGCCGACCAGCCGATCGGTCGGCGGGCCGGCAGCCGACCAGTCAAGGGCCGCCGACCGTCGGGGGGTCCAACACTGCTTTGGATAAGTAGTTCATAAGAAACGACCAGACAAGAGAAGGAAAGGAGGGAGACAGGAAAGGAAACCGGAAGCAAAGAGAAAGGAGAGGGAAGAGGAAGTAAAGGAAAGGAAGGGAGAGAAGAGGAGTGATATGATCAGATCTGAATCATCTTCTTTGCGTCAACGTCGCTCTTGTCCTGCTCCTGCTTGCTCATCTGCTGCTACTGCAGTTCCCACTACTGCGGTTTCCACTGCAGCAGTTTCCACTGCTGCGGTTTCCACTGCTGCAGTTTCCACCGCTGCAATTTCTACAGCTTCGGTTTTCACTCCGGCAGTTTCTGCTACTGCAGTTTCCACTGCTGCATTAGTTTCTGCTGCTGCAGTTTCCACCGCTGCGGTTTCCAATGCTGCGGTTTCCACTGCTGCCGCCTCCACGTCTGCGGATTCCACTGCTGCGGCCTCTACGTCTGCGGCTTCCACTGCTGCGGCTTCCGCTGCTGCAGTTTCTACTGCTAGAATTCCCTGTGCTCTCCTTTTTGCTGCTACAACTTCCTCTGCCACATCTTCAGCGCAAAGAACATGACAGTCTCTCCGACACTCACGTCCTTTGTTCGAAACCTTGCCCTATCCACTCCCCTTTCATCTCTTTTTGTGCTTGGCCGTGGACGGCTGCATTCCTCCTCGCCACCCCCATCTCCCCCATGATCTCGCTTGCGAACAGACTCTCCGGTTTCCATTGTTCCCATCGTTCCACCTTCGTTGCCAGGGACATGTCATCTTTTGTTTGCAACACCACTACTCTTGTTGTGTAGCATCGACGACATGCGTGTCATCATCACTTGTCCGGGGATCAGCAGCCTGTTTCATTGTCTGCCCCATTTCTCTTTGTGCCTGCTCGACAGGTTGTTGCAGTTCCTTTGTTCCAAACGGAAATATCCACACCTATGCCTCCTGTTGACAGTCCAGCTGCCTGCAGGCAGCCATGACACCATATTTTATGCCTTTCAGTGTTAGATATCCATGACTCACCTGTACAACAGGACATGGTCCTTACCCAGAGTACACTCCTGATTCCAGCGACAGTCCCTACTCAGGATGCAGCCCCAAACGTTGAGGGATTGGAACATGATCTACCTGGATTGCAGGTCCACAAGGCGTAGACCACATGGGGGATCTGCAAATGGCTGACACAGCATAGTTTGGATGAACCACAAATTAGTGCCCCACCACGCGCAGACCACGTGGGTGGTTTGCAAATGACTGACCGACAAGCAACCCAAGACATTTTAGGATTGCAACGCCAACCGAGTGATCTGCAAATTGTTGGGCAGCATCCAACACACCAGCTTGAGATCCTCACCAATCTCTGTGGTCGGACTGCAACTAATATCTGTCTTCACATTCTCCACTGACCGTTTTATACACCATCAGACTTCCTTGCAATCGGCCTTCAGCTTGATACTGACCTTCCCCGCCTACAACCAGAGGATTGTAATTATACCAGGGAAAGAGGCTTTACCATTGCTGTCCTACAAGTAGCAATGAGGGACCGCCAATTTGAGCTATGCAACGCTCGAGCAGGTGAGTGGTTTAATCCTCTACCCCGCATCTCTGCCTGCATTGTGCACGGACCTGGCCATTGCATGACCATTTTAAGTACCTCTGACCACTGGGAGTTGTGGGACAACGGCATCATGGTCCATGGCATGACTGATGTTACTGATTTCTTACATAATGATGCTGTTTTCTTGCCACACCAAACCGTCCGCAATCTCTTTTATGTCGAATATCATTCCTTTGGCCCCGTGCTGCAGCACGACAATGTACCAACACTCTGATCTTCTCCTTTGCACTGCTACAGACACTATTCAACTCGGTTGTAGTCACCATCATCTCTGTCACAATCACTACAATGACATGGTTTCTGCATGTGTGTGTGTAGAGGGCTGTCCCTCCATTCCTGACTGCAGGCACCCTCCGCATCCGGACACTATATTTTCATTTTGCGACCATGGGCGCTGTACTGAATGCATGGTCTTTTGTGGTCAGCGTTCTTCCTTCATTTTGGCCTGCAATCGACATGCCTTTTGTGGGGAATCGACATGCCATTTGTCGGGAGTGTATGTTCGGCATGCTTAATGCCAGCCGTTGTGGCAATTGTTATGCTGAGAATGCTCAGCTCGGTCTTCCATGTGCCCATCCACCTCATCCTTACAATGTGTGTCCTCTTTGTCGTCAAGGACAGACTCATACTTTAGCCTTTTTTTATCCTGAATTTCCCTTTTTCGTTCTTTGTTTCTCTTCTCTTCATCTCTCTTCCTTGTGTTTTTGACCTCCCCCTTACTCTGCCTCTTTCTCACAACGTACAAGTGGGCCGTTATGGCACACGGGGATGCGGGCAGCTCGCGCTCAACTTCATCAATGTGGCGAGCCTTGTACGTGAGAGGCACGGTGAAAAGGAAGTTAAAAGAAGAATGACAAAAATAAGTAGTTTCAGTGTGGCCCTCATCTTTGTTTTTTTTTTTTTGTTTTTTTTTTAATCTTTACCGTATGTTTTTCAAAGTGCACTCTTTTAGTTCATAGTTATGTGACAATATATTGAGGCTAAGTTTGAGGGCTCAAATTCATTTTTCCGCTTTACTGGGCAATTGACCAGGTTCAGACAGATCTGTAACAATATGCGGGACTTTCGAACTGCGGCAATGACACTTACTCCTTGCATGCTTTCTCGTGGGCATACCCCACTAACCATTGCTAAGGGGTGGACCTGCTACATGCGCTCCTACCAATGCCGCTATCCTACGCATGTGACACGTCTCTCTCACTGGTTCCGCCAAATGCTGCAATGGTCCCTGTATCATCCACTTTCTTCTTTGCCCCCGTATCGCACTCGTCGTGCCCCTGCTTGCTCATCCACTGCTACTGCAGTTTCCACTGCCACAGTTTCTACTGCTGCAGTTTCCACTGCCACAATTTCTATTGCTGCGGTTTCCACTGCTGCAGTTTCTACTACTGCAGTTTCCACTGCTGCAGTTCCTACCACACCTTCCTTTGCTGCAATTTTCAATACAATGGTTTCCATAGGTGGAATTCCCCCAATTATAGTTTTTGCTGCGACGGCTTCCTTTGCTGCAGCTCTTGTGCAAAGAACATCACAGTCTCTCCAACACTCGTGTCCTTTATTTCAAAATCATGCCCAATCCGCCCCCATCTCATCTGTCTCGGTGCTTGGCCGCCGGACGGCTACGTTCCTCCTCACCACACCCACCTCCTCCACGGTCTCAGTTGCTAACAAACTCTCCGGTTCCCATTGTTCCCATTGTTCTACCTTCGTTGCCAGAGAGATGTTCATCTTCAGTTTGCAACACCACCACTCCTTACATTGTGTATCGCTGATGGCATGTGCATCATCGTTGCTTGTCCAGGGATCAGCAGCCTGTTTCTTTGTCTGCCCCAATTCTCTCTGTGCCTGCTCCACATGTTATTGTGATTCCTTTGTTCTAGACGACAATATCCGTTCCTATCCCTCCTGCTGTAGATAGTTCAGCTGCCTGCAGGCAGCCACTAGTTTATGCCTTTCAGCATTAGATATTCACGAGTCACTTGTACAACAGGATGCGGGCCCCCCAAAGGTACAGTCTTGATTCCAGGGGCTGTGCCTTCAGGATGCAACCCCAAATGTCGAGGGATTGGAACATGATTTGCCCAGGTTGCAGTTAACCCCACAAAGCGTAGGCCACATGGGGGATATGCAAATGGCTGACCAGCATCGTTTGGATGTACAACAAATTTGTGCCCCATCACACGCAGACCACATGGGTTATCTGCAAATGATTGATCATCAAACAACCAAGGCATTTTGGGCTTGCAATGCCATCTGGGTGATCTGCAAATTGTTGGCCAGCATCCGACACACCAGCCTAAAATCCTTGCCAATCATTGTGGTCTGACTGCAACTAATATCTGTTGTCACATTCTCCAATTGCCCTGAACTTGATGCTGATCTTCATGCCTACAGCCAGAGGATTGTAATTATACAAGGGAAAGAGGCTTTACCATTGCTGTCCTGCAAGTAGCAATGTGAGACCGTGAGCTTGAGCAACAAAATGCTCAGGCAGGCGAACGCTTACAGTGTGCTCTTCATGTTTGCCTTGTGTACTTTCATTGTTTGTTTTGCAACGTGCGCTCTTTAAGTTCATAGATATGTGACAATATATTGTCACATATCTATGAAGTAAAAGAGTGCAAAACAAATGATAAAAATACAGAGGATAAACATAAAAAGCACATAAACCAGTCAATGTTTATCATTCTCCTTTGAACTCCCTTTCACCATGCCTTCTCACGTACAAGGCTTGCCACGTTGATGACATTAAGTGCAGGGGTCCTGAGCATTCGAAGGACTTTCGTGGTCATTGCTGCTTGAGTAGCCTAGCAATAGGCCAACAGTTATCCACGTTTTTCCTAAATCTTCCTGAACTTTTTTCATAGTTTTCAGATTGTTCTTAGCCGAAGCCAGGTAATGGCCCTGGTATTTCCAATCATTTGTATATTCTACATGGGACGCTGGGCCTGATTCCCAGCACGTGTAGCTTCCGACGAATGGATTGGAGTAATTGTCCCCCCCAAAAAAAAGGAAAAAAAAAGTGCAAGCTGCCCACATCCCTGTGTGCCATAATGGCCCACTTGTACGCAGTGAGAGGAGGAGAGAAGAGAAAACAAAGTACGGCGAAGGGAAGGTGGGGAAAGTAGGGAGTGTGGAATGACGATGAAGACAAAGGAGAGGATAAGGAAAGCCTCAAGAATCAGTCTGTCCTTGACGGCAAAGAGGACATATATCGTAAGGATGAGGTGGATGAACATGGAAGACCTAGCTGAGCATTCTCAGCACAACAATTCCCACGACGGTTGGCTTCGAGCATGGCCACCATACACCCCCGACTAATGGCATGTCGATTGCAAGCAATGAAGGAAGAATGGTCACCACGAAAGACCATGCATTCAATGGAAGTACCCATGACCACAAAATGGACATATAGTGTCTGGATGCCGATGGTGCCTTCAGTCAGGAACGGAGGGACAATCCTCTACACACATAGATGCAGTACTAGTGGTCAACAGGGCCTCAAATTTTCAGATTCCAAACGAATGAAATGCATTTCGAAAAACTAAAATAAAAATAAATTTAAAAAAATGCATTTCATATCTAGGAAGATTTTCATGAACGGCCGGTCTGACAGGCCGGTCACCCGGGCGTGATGCCCGGGGGTGTCTGACGCCCCGGATACTCAGGCATGGGGGGAAAAAGTGTTGGCTATCAAGGAGGAGGAAGCGAAGTATAAATGAATTTTAAAGGGGCTAAAGGGGTTTAAATGGGGGTGCCTTAGTGTGATTTGGTTATTTTCTTTTTTCAGTTCCGTGAGGAACTTTGATGTGACCCTCAGCCAAAAGTTTTGTATTGCAATTGTACACAACATATTTTTTAAATAGATTTTTTATTTTTATTTTTATTTTTATTTTTTTGCACTGGGCCTGCTCGGGCCCATGCTCGGGGGTCCTGTGCAGCCGCTCACCCGGTCGTCGAACCGGTCGTGACGTGGGGACCTGGATGCCCGGGATATCTCCCTAGTTTCATATATGAAAAAGAGCGTTTTGCAAGGAAAACCAAGTTGCGAAATCACACAGCTGAGCAAGTAGTAGTATCCCAAGTAGAGAGTACAAATGCACCGAGAAAACCATCCATAAAGAGCAATACAATGAAGTATTGAGCCAATGTCCA
>BFEA01000618.1:9757-22482 GCA_003427395.1 Chara braunii | reverse complement strand
ACAGTCCGGTTCCTATTCCACCGGCAAGTCAAGGCATGATACATCACAGCAACCAACTCACGCTTCCTCCCGTCTGGCCGGAGGACCCCTGAACAACATTCATTGCTCCACGTTGGGTGGAGGATTGACTGTCAGCTTGCCCAGAGACGCTCTTCCTTCTCAGATCTACTGTTGCAGTTCTGTCAGATTTATCTGTTATACCTAGAAAGAGCTCCTCCCGTGCTGTTGCCCACTCATGCTGTCCCTCATCCCCACCCCGCCCTTACTTGCTGTGATTTCCTTGGATCCAGCTACTCCCCCATCCTCTGAGTTCTGTTGAACCCTAAACCCTAAACCCTAAACCCTAAACCCTACCCTTGTTTGGATGCTTTAGATTATAACTTTTCCCCCTTGCTTCCGCCTTCCAGTGATGTGTCGACCTGATACTGCCGTCAGTTCTCTATGAGACCCTCCCCACTCTGCACCTTCTTTGATCCCGGCCCTCCTTCCCCTTTTTTCTTTTTCGATCTTCAATTGGCGGCACCTCTTGTTGGCTCAGACGGTTCTTACTGACGAACGCAGTTTCCTTTCCACAAGTGGCCCGTGTTGGATTGTGGCGAATGGCTGAGGTGACAAGGCAGGTAGACCCTGTGGACGCGGCCTCCTGCAATCTGCTCCGGTGAAACCCCTTCGACCCCAACCCTTCAGGTCATAGTTGCCTCCTCTGTTTGTGACTGTTGCCGTACAATCCTATCCGGAATTGAGTTGTGCCAGTCCTTCCAGCTCACCTGGTCTTCCCGGATCTCGGCCACCTTACCGCTAATCAGCCAGTTCCTGCTGAATTTCGCTCTCACTTTCTTTCGCTGCTCTTTATCTTCGGGCCATTTCAGTTTGATTTTCCTCCATCTGCACAATATCTCTGCTTGGATAATCGACTTGGACTCTTTCCATACCTTGTCCCTTGGATTTGATAGTCCTTCMATTGATCTGCTGCATCTCTCCTTCCAGATCACCCATAGGGTCACCTTCCTGATGAGTTCAAACCAATTTGATTCCGCCCTCCGAGTCATCGTGGGGATGTTAGTGAGGAGAAGTAGTTGGATGGGTTGTTTGGGGAAAGGGGAAGAGAAGAGGGAGTCCCACAGGGAAGAGGCTCTTGCCCAGTAATCTGTCGCCTCCACACAGTGCACCAAACAGTGGACTATGTCCTCTACCGCTCCTGCCGAGCAGACTGTACATATCTCTGAGCTATCCGGATTAGTAGCTTTACGCCTAGTGTGCAGCCGCTGGTTCACTGGTAAGGCAGCATACGCTATCAACCACTGCAGACTTCTGATCTTAACTGGTCTGATCTGTGCATATTTTTTCCATGGGATCTGTTGGATTTTGTCGGCTTCCTGTCCCACCAGCTTTCGCCATCTGTTTAAGATAGTGGGATCTGGGTCTTTGGTCTTCAGTAGTAGTCCATACCCAAATTTAACGGTATAGTCTTGAACCGGAGTTTTCATCTTGACACTCCGATTGCTGCCTGAGGTCCATGCCCACTCTTCCGGGTCAAATTGGATAGCCGTATCTGGTCTAAAAATGGACTTCGGCCATGTGCCTATGACCCTGACCTTCCTGAGGAGAAAAAAATCTAGTGTGGAGCATTCGACTTCCCGATTATGGATGGCTGGCATATTTGAGCCCGTGGTGGATATCGGGAAGGAATGGAAGACGGCGTTGGTAGGTGAATCACGCTGCATGTGGGAAAATTGGTAGGCTCTAGTAGGAGGGGTGTCTTGGATCAAGAGGCCCCAGTCCCCGGCTCTCCACGGCTCGTCCTTGGCAAGGATGTCCTTCCATTCTTGCGGGATACGACTAATTAGGTACTGCAAGTTGGTTTCTCTCCTGTGGCATCCTTTCAGTTGTGCATTAACCTCTTGCTCCGTAGCCCAGTCTTTTCTATCCTCTTCCCACAACTGGTCTATCTTCCAGATCCCATTCTTGACCCATGACAGCCATTTTTGTTCCATATTGGATTGTTGGCCTCGTTCGTTATCCATTCATTACCAAAAAGCGGTTGTCTGAGAATTTCGTCTTTCGACTTTGGTCTGTTGATCCTGGTGGGACAAATTCTCCTCCAGAGTCGAAGCAGCACCGGCCAGTACGGGGAGGATCGAACATCTTCTGGTCTGTTATTCCTAGTCTGATTCCTGCATCCCGTTGTTATCCTCCATTCCTTATTCATGACCCAGAACAAACCTGACATATCGGGTGGGGAGCGGGTAGGGGCCACCGCCCTGATGCTGTCTAATGCCAACTTGTTCCAAGCGGTGTCTGGATTTGTCAGCAGTTTAATGATCCATTTTATTTGCAAGGCTTTGGTCTCTGTCCCCGGGTCAATGAGGCCCAGGCCTCCGTTCCTAGGACTCCTTGTGACATAGTGCCAGGCTATCTTAGGGATGCATTTTTCTTTGTGGGGGTCGCCTGTCCACAGATAAAGCCTGGCTCTACGGTTCAACTCCTTCACCGAGCTGTCGGGAACTGTCCAGATAGAAGCTATGTACCATATCATTGAGAAAACAGATGTGTTAAGGACCAGCACTCGACCAAAGAGGGATGTAAACGTGTTTCCCCATCTCCCTATCTTGTTGATCTGTTTGGTCAACATTGAGGGTCCCATTTGAGCTGCCAACCCGTCTTTTGTCATCAAGATGCCTAAATAACGGGTAGGCGTGGCAGGCGTTTGCCATGTCATGGCCGCCTCTTCTCCCTGAAGAGAGAGGGGTTCGTCGTCGGAGAGCCACCATCCTATCGTTTTCACCCCAATTAATCCTCATTTGTGAAGCTAGTCTGAACGCCTCCATTGCTGTGGCTAGAGTTCTGAAGGAGGAGTCTGAAGCCCTGATCAGAACCGTCAGGTCATCGGCAAACATGATGGCTGTGGGAAAGTCCACCTGGTGGGCNGAATCACGCTGCATGTGGGAAAATTGGTAGGCTCTAGTAGGAGGGGTGTCTTGGATCAAGAGGCCCCAGTCCCCGGCTCTCCACGGCTCGTCCTTGGCAAGGATGTCCTTCCATTCTTGCGGGATACGACTAATTAGGTACTGCAAGTTGGTTTCTCTCCTGTGGCATCCTTTCAGTTGTGCATTAACCTCTTGCTCCGTAGCCCAGTCTTTTCTATCCTCTTCCCACAACTGGTCTATCTTCCAGATCCCATTCTTGACCCATGACAGCCATTTTTGTTCCATATTGGATTGTTGGCCTCGTTCGTTATCCATTCATTACCAAAAAGCGGTTGTCTGAGAATTTCGTCTTTCGACTTTGGTCTGTTGATCCTGGTGGGACAAATTCTCCTCCAGAGTCGAAGCAGCACCGGCCAGTACGGGGAGGATCGAACATCTTCTGGTCTGTTATTCCTAGTCTGATTCCTGCATCCCGTTGTTATCCTCCATTCCTTATTCATGACCCAGAACAAACCTGACATATCGGGTGGGGAGCGGGTAGGGGCCACCGCCCTGATGCTGTCTAATGCCAACTTGTTCCAAGCGGTGTCTGGATTTGTCAGCAGTTTAATGATCCATTTTATTTGCAAGGCTTTGGTCTCTGTCCCCGGGTCAATGAGGCCCAGGCCTCCGTTCCTAGGACTCCTTGTGACATAGTGCCAGGCTATCTTAGGGATGCATTTTTCTTTGTGGGGGTCGCCTGTCCACAGATAAAGCCTGGCTCTACGGTTCAACTCCTTCACCGAGCTGTCGGGAACTGTCCAGATAGAAGCTATGTACCATATCATTGAGAAAACAGATGTGTTAAGGACCAGCACTCGACCAAAGAGGGATGTAAACGTGTTTCCCCATCTCCCTATCTTGTTGATCTGTTTGGTCAACATTGAGGGTCCCATTTGAGCTGCCAACCCGTCTTTTGTCATCAAGATGCCTAAATAACGGGTAGGCGTGGCAGGCGTTTGCCATGTCATGGCCGCCTCTTCTCCCTGAAGAGAGAGGGGTTCGTCGTCGGAGAGCCACCATCCTATCGTTTTCACCCCAATTAATCCTCATTTGTGAAGCTAGTCTGAACGCCTCCATTGCTGTGGCTAGAGTTCTGAAGGAGGAGTCTGAAGCCCTGATCAGAACCGTCAGGTCATCGGCAAACATGATGGCTGTGGGAAAGTCCACCTGGTGGGCTGTACCCACTTCTGTGCTGGCCAGTCTTTGTATAGAGGGGTCTTGGCGTAGGAAGGAAGCGATTGCTTCCATTACGAAGAGAAAAATTGATGGGGCCAATGGGTCCCCTTGGCGGATTGACCGGGAGATCGGGTAGGATTCGGATAAAAACCCGTTTACCTGCACGCAACCTACCGCGTCCCGGTACAGTATCCTGACCCACTTCCTGAAGTTTGGCCCCACGCCCATTCTTTCCATGCTTTCCTCCATAAAATCCCAGTTGACTTGGTCATACGCTTTCTCAAAGTCGAAAAACAAGATGGCTGCGTTGATTTTCCTTTCCCTGATTTTCCTTACCGATTCATTAAGTGTCATTACGTTGTCAAGGATGTAGCGTCGAGGGATGAAACCTGTTTGGTCAATGTGGAAGCATTCGCTTGTGATTTTAGTGATCCGGTTGGACAAGGCCTTGGCCAAGATCTTGTAAAGGAGTGTCAGTAGTGACATAGGTCTATAGTTCCTTATGTCTTCTTTCTCCCCTTTTTTGTAGAGCAGCGTGACTATGCTGCTGCTGAGTAAGTTGCCCAGCCCTCCTCTAGACCAGCTGTCAGTGTAGAAGTTCTGCAAGTCAGTCCCCATGAGAGGCCAGAATTTTTCCCAGAATTCCTTAGTTAGTCCATCGATTCCGGGGGTTTTATTATTGTTCATTGTCAGGAGCGCCTGGTGTAGCTCCTCCGTCGAGAGAGGCTTGTCTAATTCCTCAGCTTGTTCCCTTGAAATCGTTGGCTCGAGATAGTGCAGCATTTTCCGCCTCGGTTCTCTCACCTGGACCGTCGGTAGTCCCGGTGTCATACATTGATAGAGTTCCTTGTAGAAGCTGTTGGCTATTTCTTGTATTCCTTCATTGTCTGATCTTACTACTTCTGGCTCAGCGGGGGATTTCAGCCCCTCTATTGCGCTGACTCTCGAGTTGGCTTTTATCCGCGCAAAGAAGTATTTCGTCATCGAATCGCTGAGTTCAAATTCACACATTCTTGCTCTTACTTGTAGTCCCTTCAATTCCCACCACCTCCACATGGCTAATTCTTCACGGGTTTTCTCGAAAACCCCGCTGTACAGTGGGGAGGCAGGGTTGTTGGTCAGATTAATCTCAGCCACTTTCAATGCGAACTCTAGTGCTTGTTTCCTTTGCTTCCTTATTGAGGCCAGTCTCCTTGAGACCTTGGCCACCGCTTCTGAGAGATTTGTGTAGCTCTTCTGGAACCATTCCCATCGTGATTCATTGTTTAGGCGTGAGAGTCTCTGACCCTCCCAACAGTTGCATACTTCACTTTGAAAGGTCTGACTTAATAGAAGGGAATTATTCAGCTTATGGAAGCTGGCCCCTCTCGTGACCATTTGGTTGAAGCCCAATACTAGTTCGATCGGCTTGTGATCTAGCCCCGGGTATGGTGCTAGAGGAAGGATCTCTGCCTCCTTGGTGTCTCCCATCAAGACTTTTGACACTAGAAAGAAATCTATCCGGGAGAAGGCGTATGATTGGCGTTATTTTTCTTGATCAAGGTGAAGGTTCTTAAGTCGGGGTGCATCGTCCTGAGGGGGTCTACCAAGTCCAGCATCAGTTCCTGGATTGGAACAGCTTCCATTGAGCTGCATAGACTGGTAGATCGGGATATACGGTCTATTGCCGGCTCAATTGTGGCGTTCCAGTCTCCCGCTATAATGCACGGGGTCAGTGGGGGGAACAGTTGACTTAATTGTCTTATAAACGTTGTGCGCTCCGTAGGAGAGTTTGGGGCGTAGATGTTGAGGAGTACGAATTCTTCCTCTTTCCACTTCATGTTAAATAAGCACCATCTCCCTTCCCTCTGGTCTGCCCTCTTGTCAATCACCGTGCCTGCTTGGTAGAAGCGGGAGGCCTTGGGGATCAGGATGGCTGTTCCCTTTGTGCTGGAATCTGGATCCGCCGCCCAAAATTCGTCTCCCAAGCCGCCTATTTTTTTTGCAATGAACCTACGTACTCTGTTGTGGTCAATTGACAGGGAGAGATGGGTTTCTTGGAACATCACTACTTCAGCAGTCCTTTTGCTGCCTTGTGACAGTCCGGCCCAAATATCATTCCATTTCTCTTCCTTTTCCATTATATTTCTGAGTCCGTTGACATTCCAGCTCCTAAGGACCAGACCTTGACTCCTCCAATCCACCTGTTTCCCTACCTCATTCACTCTATTCCTAAACCCCTCCATCGAAACCACAGGGCTGAGTCCGTTGTCTGTCTAGGCTTGTGGGTCATTTGCTTAGGTGGGCGGGGGAGAGGATGTGTCAGCCCCAAGGTTGTCTTCTCTCTCCTCTTGCCCTCCTTTGTCATCTTGTAACACGGCATCGGAGCTCCCCTTTGAGGTCGCCTTGTCCAGCTCCTCCCCTCCTCTCCCCTCAGTGTCCACCTGCCCCTTTCCCTTTTTTTCCGCTGTCCATCTTCTCCCACTCGTCATCGCCGTCCCTTGCATCACCTTCTGATCCTTCACTTCTGTAAAACCTCTCATCATCTAGTGCATATGCTCTCATGTCCAATTCTTCATCCCCATCTAGCTGCCCTGCCTCCACGATGCTGGCCACTGAAGTGGCCATCAACTCCGCAGACACTCCTGGGCCAGCCAGAATGCTGTAAGGAACTTCAGCCACCGTCCGCCATGGTCTCCATCTCATCCCTGAATGCARTTGCGTCTCTTYYGGCATTTTGGCAATCAAGGGTGAGAAGGCCCTCGGGGACTTCCTGCCAGCTAGCTCCTTGGTTTTGGGATCGCTCTCTGAGCCCTCTTGGGATTCGGTGTCCTCCATGTCTGATGCTAAAGCCACCGTCTCAAACAGACCCAGAGGGACATCGAAGGTGACATGGTTTCTTAAGGCCTTAACAATGTTTTCCACTTCCACAAAGTATGGAATTTGGAAGGCTACGTCGGTTGCCACTGACCATTCCTTCACTTTGGGGTCATACCTGGCTGCGATGAGCGGTCTGATGTTCCTCAATGTTCTGCGGGCTGCATTGGCTGCTTCCACAACCATGGGTGCTTTCCCCTTTGCAATCTGTGCAATCATTGTGTATTCTGGGGCGTATTCTCTGTTCCATTTTCTCAGTTTCTCTGTTTGGGACAGGACGACTGCAATTTCCTTTTCCAACAGATCCCGCTCTGGTTTATCTTCCTCCCCCCCTTGCTCTTCGTTGGATTCCCTTTTTTTCTGGTTCTTACTTGTCTTCCTCGTCTTGGGGCGTTGATCTTGGAAGATATCTTTGGTTGCGGGAATTGTTTTGTCTTTGTCTTCCGTTCCCTGTTCTCTTGCCCTCTTTTTTTCTGCATACCTGAAGGCTGCATACTCAGAGAACTCATCCGCCTTAAGTTTCAGGAGGGCTGCGAACTGATTGGGTGAATTACTGATTCCAGCAATTACGTTCTTCTTCCCATTCGCTTGGGATCGTTCCGCGTGTTTCAAACATGCGACCCGGACATCGAAAGCGTGTTCCCTCTCTCTTTTCGCTTTCTCCACATAATGTCTTATCCACGCGAGGGACTGTTCCTCCCGTTCATGCTCATCCTCCTCCGCGGGGCCGGACTCCGGCTTGGGATCTGCTTCGTCATCAGCCTGCTCCCCAGCCGCATCAAAGTCCATTTCCTCACCCTCGTTATTCGCTCCTGGTTTGTTGTTGTCCCGTTCCCCTGCTGGTCCCTCGGCCCTTCTTCTTTTCAGGCCCGATTCTTTCTCCCCGGCCTTGCCCCCTTCGTGGAATTGGCGTTTATTGACTGGTTGGGCTTTGGCCCTTCTTTTGTAGGTTTGTAATTCTGCTTGTTTCAGTGCCTCCTTTAAAGAATCTGGGTTCTTGTTGTATTCCTCTTCAACCTGCTCTCTAATTGTGTCCAGGTCCGTCAGTAAGTCTTCCCTTGCTTTCTCTTCCCTGATCACCCTGGAGTCGGTAATCGGCATAGTGTTGATCTTTGTCGGATTGCCTCTTACCTTTCCGGTGGCCTTCTTTTGCCACCTGCTGTCCGCCGGAGGGAAGATGTCTGGTTTCTTGGTGGTAGGAGTTAGGTCTGTAAAGTGCCAGACSCAATCCGGCTCGTCGAGGTTGTCGTCGAAGACCCAGCCGTCATAGGTTGGGTCTGCCACGAACCAGGTACCGGGGGCATCTTCCACTTCTAGCAGCATGTTGGGCGACAGTTTCCTATCCTTTGGTTGTTTCGGAAATTTCGGACAAGCGGGGTCAGTGCCCAGATGACCTCGCTCCCTGCAGCAAAAGCATATTGGGGATGTGCGTGTAGAGATTCTCACCTCAACCATTCTGCTTTCGATCTGCAGGTTCCATGTCTGTGGAAATACTGGGGGGTCGTCCGTTTGCACATCCAAGATCGCAGTCATCGATCCGCAATGTGGAGCCAAAAAATCTGGCGTGGGGAGGATCCACTTCAGAATTCTATTGGCCGGGTATTGTCGCTTGAGCCTGTCGACCAGCAGGCCGTGAAAGCCCGGCTGAATGTTATCGAACTGAACCCATAAATTTTCCTTCATCATGGTCTGTTTGTAGGAAATTGCAAAGGCCTGGGTCTGCCTTTGGGCTGACAATTTCTTCCATTTTGTGATTGTGCAGACCGAGCCATGGCAATTCCTGGATTGCATTTCCGTTGTTATCTTTGCATGTTCCTCATTGACGAACAGGACCATGATGTTATTACGTCCCAGGCTTTGTAAGGAGAACGTCTCCCCTATATGTTTGAGCCGCGGCTCCTTTCTGATCGTGTCGATAACCCACTTTCCCTTTTCCGCGGGCTGGAGATCACAAGGAACGGGTGAAGTTGAAAACCACTCCATGTTTTTCATGCAGATCATCCAATTGTGCAACTTTCTCCTCCGGGTACTTCCAGACTACTACTTCTTCCTGCTTTCCATTGACCAACTGTGTTTCCGTTGTCTCGATCCCTTGTACTTTCGTTCGTTCAATTAGGAATTTGAGGGCCTCATTGTCAATGATATTGGGTTGCTTGTCAAGGACCTCGTTTTCGGCTGTTGCCGTTGCCATCTTTGAGGTGTTCGTTGAAGGAAAGACAACAGATTAAAAGATTCTCGAGTGCTGTTGAGTTGTACTTGTTGTAAGGCCTCAATGTTTAATGGCTAGTTACTACTAGGAGGAGTGCGATTGACCCTTTGCCTCCGATCGTGAGATCTTACGAACACTTATTTGAGAGCGAACATGCGTAATCGACACTAATCAAAACGAGTTTATATGACCAATGGTGAGTTAATTGAGGAAGAAGAAGGATTAGCTGGATAGCTTCTGCGGGATGGGGTCCGGACCAAGAAGATCTACTGAGAGGAGATGGCGAGGTGGTTCGTAATGGAGAAGAGGGCGTAGAGGGCCGGTAGGGGGGCTCAGGTGGTCGGGATAGGATTGGGGCGAGAAGGGAGTGGTCTCAGTTCGGGGTTGGAGGGAGATTGAAATGAGGATCGGATGGTCGGGTGGGATCAGATTGGGATTGGGAGAGGGGTGAGGATGGTGTTGTGGTCAGTTGAGGTGGGGGGCGGTTCACGTTGAGATAAGGGTCGGATCGAAAATGGGAGAAGAAGGAAAAGGGGTGAGGTTGGGAATGAAAAGGGGGTGAGAAGAAGACGATGTAGACGTGAAATGGATGAATCGGGATCGGGGTGGTAGCGAATCGGGAGGTGGGGGACAGATCGGGGATGAGCGTTGGGAGAGGGAGGTGTCAAAGAGGAGTCGGGGGTGGGGGCGGTGTGGAGTCGGGATGGGGTTGGGTTGGTATCGGGGTGGGATCGGGTCGAAGTCGGGTAGAGTTGGGACGGGGACAGGGTCGGGATGGGTTCGGATTGGGATCGGGATGGGGTTGGGAGTGGGATGGGGTTGGGATGGAATGAGCTGGAATGCAAGGCGGTAGTGTTGACGGGGATGAGAGTTGGGAGAGAGTGGTTTCGAAGATGAGTCGGGGGTGTGAACGGTGTGGAGTCGGGATGGGGTTGGGTTGGTATCGGAGTGGGGTCGGGTTGAAGTCGGGTAGAGATTGGGATGGGGTCGGGGTGGGTTCGGATTTGGATCGGGATGGGGTCGGGAATGGGATAGGGTCGGGATGGGGTGCGCAGGGATCGCGAAGCGGTTGCGTAGGGGTCGGGATAGGACTGGGATATGGTCGGGTGTCGTTCAGAGAGGGGTCTGGGGGAGAATGAGGTGGCGACGGGGTAGATGCACTTCAGAGTGGAATGGGATAGGGATCGAGGACGGTTAGGAGAAATGGAAGAACCGATGAAAGAACCGAGCTGCGTTATCTACGGAGCCGATTGGAGGGGTCGGGTTGGGAGTAGGCACGGGTTGGAATGAGATCGGGTTGGGATCGGGGTGGGGTCTGGGTTGAATCCGGTTGAGGTCGGGAGGGAAATGGGAATGAGATGGGATTGAAATGGGATCGGGATGGGGTAGAGTTAGGGTCGGATTGCGATCGGGGTGGGATCGCGGCGAGCGCGAGGGGGGGCTGAGGAGGTTACGTTTCGGAAGTAAGATGGGGTGAGGTTGAGAAAGGATTGGGAGGGGAGTGGAATGGAGCCGCGATTGTAATTGAAAAGGGGAATGTTGGAGTCAATATCGAAAAATGGAAGAACAACGGATTGAAATCGAGATTGTCGTCGAGGTTGGGATCGGGGGGAAGGAAGATTGAAAAGGGGGGTTGGGATTAAGACTGAGAGTGAAATTGAAGAAGAGGTTGAGATTGAGGTTGAAAAAGAAGAGAAAGAATGATTCAGAGACGGGGGTAATCGGGATCAATCCGGGGGGCAGATTGAGTTGAGGTGGGGTTGAGCAGGAACGAGATTGAAAGGCAGTCGAAGCCGGCGGTAAGCGGGGACGGAGTTGGGAACAATGTTGGGATCAGGCGTGAAGTCGAAACAGATCGGGTTTGGGGGGCGCCACGTTTTGGGGTTGAGGGGGAGAAACAAACTATCAGCGGTTCTCCCATACCAACGTAGCTACCCGGCAATGCCACTGGCATGACAACCGGTCCACCATAGGTTGACCCATCCCAGTCCTCTCGTACTAGGGATGGCTTCTCTCAGTTCTCTTCAAATCACCAACGGTAGATAGGAACCGAACTGCCTCACGACGTTCTAATTGTTATGTTGGCCACTAGCCCGCTCGAGCCTGTTGTTGCTCAGTATACACCACTTATTTGTTCATT
The DNA here is from genome assembly GCA_003427395.1 of Chara braunii. Lineage (NCBI taxonomy): Eukaryota > Viridiplantae > Streptophyta > Charophyceae > Charales > Characeae > Chara > Chara braunii. The sequence continues at coordinate 11,132 of BFEA01000618.1, read as the reverse complement.
GACTAAGTTTAGAACGAATTCATAAATCATTTCAACCAAAGATTGCCAAGCATTGGGTACTAAATGACCTCCATTCATGGTGACAAAATGAAATAAAAGCAAAACTAAACTAATAGTGAGTAGCATAAACAAAGATGAATTAGTAAAAGAAAGATACAAGTTTCCTATATGAAAAGGAATCAATGGAATAATAGCAAATTGTTCTAGTGGACTAAAAGCCATTATGAATTCTCTTTTTTTTTTTACGGAGCTTTTGATGATCGATCTCTCAAAGCCAAAGCAATCTAATATACTCGGAAAAAAGCAAAGGCCGTAGGCGACGGTGGCGAAAGGGATGGTCTCAGGGTTGGGTCGGACTGAAAGTCGGAAGAGAGTTGGGTGCGAGTCAGGCTGAGTCGAGGAGGATTACAAAGTGAGGGGGGTTGAGGTAAGGTTGGGATCGGGTGAAGAATTGAGTGGGATGAAGTTGGGGGGGAGAATTAATACGAATAATAGGGATCAAAGTGACAACGGAAGGAGGCTGGAAAGGGATAGAAAAGAGAAGCGATCGGAGGGTGAGTGGACAGGAGTCAGTCAGAGGGGGATGAAGAGTTGAAAGAAGGGATGGATAAGGGTTAGACGAGGACGGGGGTCGGATGTGGGAATTAGCAAGTTGCTCTCACTGTCGATGTTGGTCTTCTTGGAGCTCTGGGATTCGGTGACGACTGTACTTGATTGCTTCAGGCTGTTCGACGTTGTCCCACTTTTGCGATGGCAAGGGCGCGTGCGCGCCTCTTAAAGTCCGGGCGATGCCCTCCTAGCGGCTTCCCTCCTGCTTCATTCTATTCGGTGGCCATGGCGGAGCGCGCGCGCGCGGGGCGCAGTAGATTCTTTCTAAGTTTGCAAATTTGCACATTACGCGAGTAGTGCAGCCAAGCCCTGAGAATCACGTGCAGACTCTGCAGACCAACACTGCCTAGCTACGTGAGCAACCCATAACTGCTGAAACACAGACCTGAACTTCAATCCTGAGGATATATTGGGCCAGCTCGTGCTCTACTTCATACTCACTACCGGCCTCGATTTCGATGGAGGGTCTGCAGTTTAGTGCTGCGAGGACCCTCCAGATTGCCTGCATGGGCCGTTTGAGCCGTGCTAACGGGATCTGCCCTCTCCCTCTCTGTTGCATACCGTATAGGTGCAGACCAGAACAAGAACCGACCTTTCAATACAAAGTATAAGATAGCACAGCGGAAGACTTAGATACCAATGATCCGAACAATCAATATTGCAATGCAGCCCCAAACATACATCATCATCATCATTCCATGGTGTGAAGGGGTCTGGCGCTTCACACAGGAAGACTGCGCCAGCCCCAACCATACACAGACGAAGG
>BFEA01000617.1:819539-865665 GCA_003427395.1 Chara braunii | reverse complement strand
TGATCTGATTGACCGGCTCATGCGCACGAAAGGCCTAATTGCAAGCATATAGGACAAACCGACACGCAAGTAAATCGCTCATTGGCAACTCACTCACACATGGTCTTTGATGTGATTGACCGGCTCGTGCGCACGCATGCATAAGGCAGCTGCCCACGGAGGAGACCTGCAGCCTACGCACGTGCATGCAAGAGCCAACCCGGCCCCGTTCATGGAAGATGCCTGCACTAAACCCCGCTAAATAGGATATGGTGATCGAAACTCCCTTTTGGATTACTGACTGTGAGAGGCTGAGAGATCCGGAATACCGAACGTATTGGGAAAGGGAACAAGTCAGACGACAACAAGCCAAACGGCAACGGATCACGACATAGTGAGTACCCGTGCCGAACTGGAAACGAGCAACTGTGCAGGGGCGATTTGCAGTTGGCCATAAATCAAGACTCATGGATCCCCGATTATCCCGACATCCGAAGCCAACATTACCTTCTAGCCCCCGGCTTCGTGGCCATCACCACTAACTTCCCTCCCTATTACATTGTCCTCCCGTATCAGCAACTACTTGTCATCCCTTGGGAGTCCATAGCCCGGTTCTGGCCCCGACCGTCATGCTCAGAGTGCCAATAACATGACGAGTACCGTCCGACGGGGATCACTTGACGAACCCGTTCCGAAACAGAACAACGGGAGCACGGTTCATCCGGAGGCTTGACACCTGTAGCGCCCCACCCGAGCACCATACGCGGCCCAGGCCGCGAGATAGACCATCTTCCCACTGGGACACCTGTAGCGCCCCACCCGAGCACCATACGCGGCCCAGGTCGCGAGATCGGCCATCACCCCAACTCTGAGCCGAAAGAGACAATTGCACGTCTATCCTTGGAACTTGACACGTCAAGACCCGGGATTGACAAAAGGGTCGGCTCTGTTAAGCTCAACCGACCTGGCGACCCCAAAAGGGGACGATTTGCGCAAGGGAACGCGTCGGCACGCGAACGTATAGTAACAAGAAGCAGGTCTGCAGGCAGATCAACCGATAACATGAATGCCAATTAGGCTAATGTTAATCAAACACAGGCTCACCAGGCAAAGGGAGAGGCAGGTGGTGGCCGAATACTCGCCCCCCAGCCCGCACCTCAGCCTGCACGTGTCCGTGCTCCGGCAGCCCCGCCAAATTTGTACTTGTTCGATTCGGCGCACCAACTGGCTGGCTACCCTCCGAGCACAGCAGTATGATAACGATGAGGCAAGGATTAACATCCCCACCTGATTAGGAGGCGATGCCCACCACTGGTTCAGTCTGTGTGTTCGATTTTGAATTCAACGCGGGTTCTGCGTTGAAAAATTCAACGCGCGTTGAATTCGCGTTAAACTCCCGTTCAAACGCGTTTTGGACGCAAATTAACAGGGTCCGCGATCATTTTTTTCTTGGGCTAAAAATTATCCAAAAAATAAATAAAAAAATGGGGTTGTAGGTTTTTTTGAGAACTAAAACCTTATATTTTTATTTCTATTTTTTGATGTTTAAATATATTTAAAAAAAATCAAAAACATAAACACACAATGAAAAAAAACAAAAACTAAAATGAAATGAGTGTTTTTTTTTTGGGTTTCACACAATTTTTTTAAGGGCTAAAACAAAAACAAAAAAACAAATAAAAAATATAGGGTTGTAGACCTTACAAAGATGTACATCAATTTTTTATTTTTTATTTTTTTTTTAGAACTTCGTGTATTTAAAAAAAAATCAAAACCACAAAAAACAAATAAAAAACAGTAAAAAAAGACACACACACACACAAACATACACACTTACAAACACACACATACACAAACAGACACGCATACATTCATATTCATGCACAGACACACTCTCATGCGCAGGCACACACACACTTACAAACACACATACACACACACTTACAAACACACACACACACTTACAAACACACACATACACAAACACGCGCGCATACATTCATATTCATGCACAAACACACTCTCATGCGCAGGCACACACATACACACATACACGCACATACATCACACCTACACACACATAACTGTGGTGTTGGGGGTTGGGGGATGTGGGGGCGGATGGGAGATGCTTAAGGGGTTGTTTTTTTTTTGTGTTTTTTTTGCGTAGGGCCACGTGTTCCGGACCCCGCACATCAATTCCGTTTTTTCGAAAAGCGCAGGAGCGGCCCATTTTCGCGTTAACGCGAATTCAACGGAATTCAACGGGAGTTTAATTCCCCCGTTCTCCGTTAAAAAGATACACAGGGTTCAGTACTTACGTATGGACTGATCTTCGTACTTTTGAGAGAGATTTCCTCCATAGATTCGACTACATCCATCCGGAGCAAGCGTTCTTCATGATCAAGGACCGAGTACAGAAGCCCCTCGAATCTATCGCGGAATACCGAAACCGATTCTATCGATTATTCGTAAAGTCCCAGAGGGACGAGAAGGTAGGAAGGGACTTCTTCATAGACGGACTTCGAAGTAGAGCAATACGAGCCAAACTGCGAAAACAGTTTCCCCCATCACCTTCACCATGACCCAGATCATGGACGCAGCCGAGGAAATGAAGCGAAAATTTGCTGCCAGCTTCCTCGAAGGAGAAGAGCACGTTAAAGAGGGAGATTCTACAAAACTTACCAGAGCAAGGATGGAATTAGCAGCACTCCAGCACAAGTTTGAGAACATGGGCTTTGTATCAGGTCCCGTCACCTACTTGGAACAGGTGGCGACCCAACGACCCCCTCCCGAACAAGCAACAGGACCATCAGCGGCAAGAACGCCTGCGCCGACGGGTAAGGCAGACGATTCAAACCCGATCTTGTACCTCACACGTATGTTAGTTAACCTCATGTAGGAGAGTAAGAAGGAGCAGCACAAGTGCAATACCTGAATGGAGTCGCTGATGCGCTCCATGCGCCCCATTAATGTTCGCGCCACCCCGTTCCCTACCAGAGCCCCTGTTGCAGCACAGCAGCAGGAGCTGGTGTAAGTACGATCCCCAGAACGAACACATGTTACACATGTCACCAGCCCGGACACATGGCAAGGGACTGCCCTCGGAGGCAGGTACGGATAGGAGCAGCCCCAGTCGTGGCGGCACCCCTGGCTAACGGACCAGGCCGGGCAGGAACGATGGTGGAAGAGACCGACGGAGCAATGGCCACCGCGGTCATGGTCGAAGAAGCCGCGGAACTGATCCCCCATGATCAGTTTACATCATTAGGATATCCAGGACTGGGTATGATTGGGGAAATTCAACCGGCAGACGACGAACGGGACGTCTCGAAATGGAGACCATCCTCCAGTGAGATGGAATCCGGCGGCCCTGCATTCATCACTGGAGAGATCGATGTACTCGATATCGTTCGAGTGCTAGATCACCACATCCCGCTCCCAGTCGGACATCTGCTATCTATATCGGAACAAGCCAACGATCGTATGCTCCTGCATTGCAAGGCCAACCGAAAACGGTTTGCACTCGCCAAGCTGGCAACAGTTAAAGGGAAAGCCCCCCTTAAAGAAATGACACCTAACATACCTGGAAGCTCGGAACCCGTGCGCCTGGGACTTGTACAGAAAAACGATCACTTTCTGCACATTAAAACCATTCCGTGGAGATCTGCGGAATGTGACGTGGAAATCTGAGAGTATTGTATAGTGCGATTATCGATTCCGAAGCGGCCGTATGAGCCATATCTCTGAAAGTAGTAGAGAGGGCGGGACGAAGGAAGGATCTGATTCCGCTCACCGATGGGGACCGCCAGATCTCGGCAGACGAGGAAAAGATTTGAGCGGTCGGGAGAATGACAAATGTCGCCTTTAGACTGGGAATGCCCACACCTTGGCAGACGTAGTGGTGCTCAATGTAACCTCGTATGATGTCCTCCTTGGGCTAATCGCTCTAAACGCCCTCCTGGCCAGCCTGGACTTCGAATGACGGATAATAGTTCTCAAAAACACGGGTGGCAAGCCATATACAATTCCTACGCGTCTCACCCTCCGCACGACGGTTAACTCAACGCGAAAGATCCAGCTAGGGGTAGTTGGGCCAATCCGAATGATCACGTGGGAAGGACAGGCGGATGATTCAGAGACATCCAGCGAGGAATAAGTGTTGTCGCTTCCCGAAGATTCAGAGAGTGACGACGAAGCCGACCCAGTGATCCAGGATCTGACACGTAGAGTAATCAGTTACCCAGTCCGGCAAAAAATGATGAGAACTTTCGTACTTACCGAAGAGAAAACCCGACGGACTCGGGCCCTGATCATGGGGGATCCATTAGTACAAGTGTCGAGACTGCCCGATTCTTCGGAACCCCCTCGGACCTTGTACGAGGGCACCACTCCGTTGCTTCCACGATGTGTGGACAAACGATCCTTCTGCGACGTCACAGACTTACCTCCCAGATCGCTTCTTACCATGGAAAAGGAGATACGATTGTTGCGTCTGGGAGCGGAAACACATACTCCGGAACCCCCTTGGGCCCGGAAGCCTCGCTATTCGAAATCAGAATAACAATTGCTGAGAAATCAGTAGACCTCCGGGACATTGCGGATGGAATAACCTCCGAAGAACACGTGGCCATCCGGGAAGGGGAAGCTCAGATGGTGGTCACTGTGTTATCCTGGCGGTCGGATAATTCTTTCATCTCGTCCCCGCCGCCCAGGGACACGAGAACAATACACACTAAGCACTTGACAGCCGTCATTCACGGACATCCCTATGAATTACACGTACCAGAATGCGTGCCTGACAAAACGGTCGAAACCCACCAACTAATTGCGGATATCCTAACAGAGTATCGGGACGCTATCGGCATCGATGGCGCGGATATTGGATTATCTTTGATAATCCAGCACGAGATCTAGACCGGCAACCACCCGCCGATCCATTGCAAACCCTATCGTTACTCACTCGCGGAACGAAAGGCAACACTCGAACGCATCCGTGAGTTCGAGGCCAATTGGTTAGATAGAGCCCGCTACAGGTCCTTGGTCTTTCCCCGTAGTTTTGGTCCCGAAGAAAAGTGGGTCGATTCTCGTATGCATTGATTATCGGAAGTTGAATGATATCACGATCAAGGACGTGTACCCCCTCCCTCGGATTGACAACTTGCTGGATGCAATTGGATGTGCTAATCATTTTAGTAAATTTGATATTCGACACGGGTTCCACCATATCCTCGTAAGGGAGGAGGATCGACCGAAGACAACATTTGTATTATTTTAGGGCACGTGGCAATGGATTTGTTGTCCTATGGGGATATGCAATGCACCGGCGACCTTTCAGAGGGCGATGAATGTCACCTTTTGGAACTTCGTGAACAAGACCTGGTTAACTCGGGGAATGATCAATTTTTGCGTTATTGCATACATGGACAACATTTTGGTGTATTTTGAGTCGTTCCATCGACACGCGCAGCATATTGAATGGACACTTGGCGCGCTGCGAGATGCTGGTTTCAAGATTGTGTTGGAAAAGAATGATTTTTTTATGCCCGAGATCTCGTTCCTAGGGTACTTAGTAACCCGAGGAGGCTTCAGAATGGGTTCGAGGAAAGTAGATGCGGTTCGATAAGCACCCACGCCCACATCATTAACACAAGTCCGAGCCTTTCTGGGACTGGCCTCGTACTACCAACAATTTATCAAGGGATTTGCGGCAATCGCTTGGCCTCCGACAAACCTCCTACGGAAGGACCAGCCGCTGAGCTGGGACTCGGAATGGGAACGGGCCTTTTCCACTCTGAAGGAGGCCCTGGCCTCTGTGCCTATTTTAATCCGGCCCGATCCCGAGTGACAGTTCCTACTCATTACTAACTGGCAGCCTGAAGCCATCTCCGCTATCCTGGCTCAGAAAGGGAAGGATGGTCGGGAACACGTGGTTGAGTATGCTTCGCGGACGGCGTCGGACGAGAGAAAGAACGACTCAGCGTCTCAAGTGGAATGCTACGCTGTGGTCTGGGGAATTCAACACTTCCACCTTCCACCCGTATCTCTACGGGCAAAAGTTCCTCCTCGTAACGGACCACGAGCCCTTGTTGGCACTCAAGAAGTTGACAAACTACACATGAATGATTGGGCGATGGGCAGTGAGGCTGCAGTAGTATGATTTCCACATCGTCCATTGGAAGACAGAAGGGACGGAAACACAGACGGATTGACACGATTACACAGGCCAGGCAAGGTGCCACGCGGCGAGGAGATCACTCCGCGGAAGGAACCGGAGCAACCCAAGGGACCCGGGTACGGCCAGGTGAGGGTCCTCCCTCGACAGGGGAAGAAGTGACGCGTATCCCCATGGCGGCCCAAAGGGGCGAAAATGCTGAGGGCCTTCTCTCTCCTTCCTCGTCCTCTCTATTTTCCTTACCCGATCGTTTTTGTCTTCTGTGTGAGTCTATCTCGCGAGTCCATTCCGTTTCGGTTGAGCCACAAAATGAGCGTTACGTTGAATGGGTAGAATGTGCTAAGTGCGTGGCAAGAGCCCACGGGTCATGCGTTTAGTATAGGAATCCCCAGAAGCAGTGGCTCTGCCATCTGAAGTATGGACAAATGTCGTCCTAATAGCCACAGTTGTCAGGAATTCTCTCCAAGAATTCTCTAAGGAGGATCGAAGGCGGGCTAATGAGAGGGCAGGGGACTATAGGTGGAACGAAGGACGGTTAGAGAAAAGGAAAACGGATGGAAGCGAAATCTGGATGGTGGTACCACACCCATTCGTGAGGTGTGACTGGGTACGGGTTGCGCATGAGGAGACGGCCGCACATTTCGCTGTCAGGATTACCGAGGCAGCCATCGATAAAAACGAGTGGTACTGGTCCAGCATCCGGGACGACGTTAAATTTATTGTTAAGAATTGTCCCATCTCCGACGGAATATTGCAGCTAAGGACACGCGGGAGTGGCCTGATATCGTAGACCACATCCTGGTCATACATCGCTCATGAATCTACGGGACTTTCGCCATTTCAACTACGGACCAACAACCTAGCTTGTGTCTCGATACCGAGCCTAAATGATGAAACGTCCCTTCCGCGAAGGGCCACTAGAGCGACGGTGAAGGACAAGGCCCAACGTCATTTGGAATTGATGGAAAGGGCCCTCCTCCGGTTAGCCCGAAAAAGACAGCGCATGATGAAAATAGCCCATGACCGACAGGTCCGAAGCTATGAGGTCTGAAACGGGAACGAGGGCCCCCGACCCCAGTATAAATTGGGGGACTTGGTGCAGGTAAGGAAATGTGCTCGTCAAGGGAAACTAGCGCCACGATTCTTCGGGTGCTTTCGAGTGATCGAGCTCGGACCTAACGAAGTGAACACCGTGCGCCTCGCCCCCGAAGTGGCAGCCACGTGTCCTACCTCCGCCCTCGCTCTACTTCTTCCCCTCCTTCTCCAACTGGCTCGCTCTCGGAGTCCGAGTGGGAAAGTGACAACCCCCATTCCCTCTCTTCTCCCCATTTGTCCTCTCCCTCCTCATCGCCATGAGTTTTTCTACAAAAAAGGTACTCAGTGCACGGATGTTGGCGCCTCGTGGACACATCTCGGCAATCCGGCAAGTCCATCATCCGCGCATCAGCCCGGACGCTCTCAAGTTCGCTCAGTTCTTTAGCACGCCGGGAGTGCACGCGGCAACAAAGTTCCGCTTTGTGTTCCCCAACAGTAGGGCGCAGGTGCTGGCCGAAGCATTGGCCTATCGGCGGCTCCCCGCGCCAGGAAACGGCCACATTTCGACAATTGTCTTCTTTAGCGGGGACCTTACTACGGTTGATCCGAGGACGCATTCAACCATCCTGGTCTCGTTGCGAGAGTGGGGTGAAGCGATGGCGGGGGCTTGGAGTCAATTGCTCGCAAGACGAGGGGAGAACGTCGTCAATACATACAATATTGACGTAGGCAGCATTCGCACTCTCCGGCACGAGCCAATAGTATCTATCCTTGCGCTCGTTCCTTTCTCGCGTTCTCAATGAACCACCCCAAATTCTCTGCCTTCAGCCTCCCCTAGGTCTTCGCTACCTTCTGGCAGTCGATGCTCCATCCCCGCTTCTCTTTCTATGTGCGGCTACTTTCAGTTCTGCTGCTCAAACCGTTGCAGTGGCTAATGTGGTGGGATACTTATACGACCCTTTCTTTGTGTCTGGTTAACATCGAGCTAGCGTGGGCCTGGGACAACGAGCATCGCGACGTGAGTGAAGACGTAGAGCTGCTCATCATTCAAGCCTGGAGGACGGAGGTAGAGGGAGATCTGTTGGGATTCGTCTTCGGAGTGGTGGAACCGGGACATCGACAACCGATCGTGGGAGAGCTCCTAATCCTCCTGATGCAGCTGCTGGACGATCTACCCACCGACATCATCTCGCACTGCGACGAGAATTCAGCGCCGCACACTCTTTCGCGAAGTCTAACGCCATACTTACAGTGGTCGGCTTGTCTAGAGGGCCATTGGGAAAACGGTAGTTGCCTGTCACACGCGGAGTACCTGAATCCCCGGGGGATAATCGACGTTCTCTTCTTTCAGGGCAGGACGATGTCGGAGGAAGAAGAGGAGGAAGAGGAAGAGACCTCCGAGGAAGAAGAGAATTATAGTGAGCATAGCGAGCAAAAATCGGGGGCGGTACATGAAGAAGAAGAAGAAGAGAGGGTGAGCGGGGAAGAAAAAGCAAGCCAAGAGTAGGAGCAGGGAGAGGATCCTGCGGTTGCCAAGCCGCGAAGGGCCGAGATAGCGGAAGGAAAGCGACCACTGGAACAGTCGGTGGGTGCGGATCTGCCGATTCCAGATGATCCGACCAGGGATCCCGAGCCACCAGCGGAAGAAGATGAGCACCTTGGCGCAGAGACTTCTAGCACGCCGGCGCGGAGGCGACAAAGTCGTCCCCCTCCCCTTCCCCCTGTCCCCCAGTTCGAACACGTAGCAATGCGGGGCATCGGGCTACGTCCCCGTTCATTATCATGTCGTCCCCTTGATTTTCTCACGCTCTAACAGATCGATACCCCGCTCTCCTTCCTCCACAATCCCTTCCCAACTCCTATCTTCTATCACTTCTATGCTACTCGCCTCGTTGTCATAGTATACCCGCATTCTACCACCTAGTGTGTCTCTTCTTCCTTCTCCCTTCACGTCCTCCTTTTCAGTGTTGAATGGCGGGGTCACAACATGATCGAAGTATATTGCACGATCACGGGAACCATTCCTGCGTGCGCAAATCATGAGCAGTTCCGCACAGCCTTGTTCCGCACCATCTCGACCCTTTATCCCATTTACCTTGCTTCCCTCCCCCATGGTCGTCGCCACTTCCCCCGCATCCATCACACCATCAGGTACCAAGAGCTTCCGGAGACGATAGCGGGAATGGCGAACTTCTTACCGCCACTCCCGAACGATCCTCCCCCACGCCACACCTCCGTGTACCAACTCCCTACCCTCTCCCTACAGGCCATAAAAGCGAGTGCGGGTATGATGACGTGTCAACAGGATGACTTCCACACTCTGATCCTACGGTAATGACACATGCACCTTGGAGAGATATGAGTGCAATTGGAACCCCCTGGGCGTCACATATGGGACAAACTATCTTCTGCAACCATGAGACTTCCTGCGTGAGGCCGCTGTGGGGAAACTGGAGGGCCTTAATGGGTGACAGGGCGCAAGCGGGACTGGTGGGGCAAGTTGCATGGATGCCCTCGCTTCTTTTTCGTTTTCGTTGGAGTTCGTGGGGCCGGTGCCGGGAGAGTCCCACGCCGACGATTAAATGACCACGCCCTAGCGAGCGCGAGAAATAACGGTTGCCATAGCTTCTTTCTTGTTCTCCTGTGCGCACTAGGAATTTTGGCGCGATTAGAGCGCGGGAATTTCCATTTTTGAAATTCGAACTAATGTCGAGCCCCCGCAGGCTCTCAGAATTGTTTTCCGGAATTTTCTCTTGCAATTAGGATTTAGACTAGGAATTTAGGCACCTTGCAATTTGGCTGCACGACGCTTCTTGCGCGCACGCACCGTGCCCCGACAGGGTCTGGGCTCTGATTCCATCCGCGCCTTAATCCTGTGTGTAACTGTAAGTTTTTGCGGGTGCAATCGCAACTGTAATCTTCTTATTCTTGATGGCTTTCGTATTTCCTTCTTTCCCGCCTCGTCTTCGCACGCACACTCTTCCTCTGTTCTAAGTGGTTCCCACAATTGCATGCCGGGATCAATGCGCGGAGAGTGGCTTCGGCCGTGACCTGGACATGCAGACGTAGGCACTTCCTCTTTCCTCCTCCTCATCACTTCGTGCTAATCCCGTATCCCTCGCGCAAGCATGCATGCTATAAATTTTGCAAGCGGGATTAGTTGTCTCTCTAAGAATCTGGAGGTTAGCGCGATCAGTGAGGGTCGGCTAACGAGCAAGTTTGGAAGGTGAGTGAGTAAGGGAGTTGGGCGATCCGACGAGCTGGTGCTGAGTGCACAGGGTTGACGCGTGGTCACGAAGGACTGTGGCACGTGGGCGAACCTGGCCTGCACACTCAGGCCAAGCGGGGTGACGACTCTGTGTGGTTTTGGAAATGCGGGGCGACGATTTGCTTGCATTGAGAAGAGAGAGAGAGAGAGAGAGAGAGAGAGAGAGAGAGAGAGAGAGAGAGGCGGGGATATGGTGGAACAGTGTCTTTTTCTCCTCCTTACCTTCTATGTAAGGTTTTGATTCCGTCGTTGGTCAATTTTTGTTACTGATTTCTTGAGTGAATCCTCTCGGAACATCTGCCTGGTGTGTATGCATGAGGGTGAATGAACGCGCGTCCCCTTTCTTTTTTTAATTGTCTTTAATCTCCAATTGTGTTCTGTCCAATCACTTGTTTTTGAGTCACGCATGATTGCGAGGATCCCAAGATACATTGGTTTTTTGATGCTCAAAACTAACTCTGCCCTCCTTTTTGTGTGAGCATGTAAACAGTGTGTGAACCACGCTTCCTGAAATGTTCCAACTCTGGCGAGCCTGGCTACTCGCAACATACTTGTATGAAACAGATACGCCGAGATTTTCGAGGGGCCAGTACATAGAAGGCCGAAGGTCCAAATGCTTCGATGCAATCAAACACCAAATATTGACGAGTCTTCGGCATAAGAAGATTCAAGATGATAGATTCTTGATGCCTTCGTGTTTCTACAAGAACACCAAAAAACCCAACTCAGCTTTACGCAAAATAGCTAAAGTGAGATTAACCAATCGAAATGCGGTTATTGCATACATTTCGGGAGAAGGCCATAATTTACAAGAGCACTCTATTGTTATGGTTCAAGGAGGTAGAGTCAAAGATTTGCCTGGTGTAAAATACCATTGTATTCGAGGAGTGAAACACTTACAAGGAATTCCTAAAGTTCTTACAGGTGACTGTAGTGAATATGGTGAAGGCATAGTCTTACCCCATCAGTAATGGTGGAAGGTCGAGGTTCCAAGGGTTCGGTTGTTCGCCGATGGAAGTGGTAAACTCGTTGCCGTGTCAGACGAGTTTTGATCAATCGAGCAAGTTGATAAAGCACGCAATAGATTATTTTGTTATGCAATATTTTTTCTATGCAAAAAATCGATTGAAATTTGATTCGGCTTCAGCTTTAATAGGCTTTGTTTGTCAAAAAGAGAGTTATGTTCGCTTCGCGCCCGGTGCCAACTCAAATCAACGGCTGCTCTTCTTTTTTTTTTCAACAACAATGTTGGCGGACGCGGCATGTTTTGAGACCCTAAAGGCAAAAGAAATTGGGTCCGGGGAAAAAAAAAACAAAGTGTATACAATGATCATGCTTGTCGACTGAAGTGCCTGTGCAACAAGGCTCGCTCGATAGTGCTTCAACTAAGGCTGGGAGAGCCCTGGCCTAGTGCTGGTGTTTGCAACCGCTGTCCGGTATATAGAGGGAGGACCAACAAGTGCCCCCGTAGATGGGGAAGCAGAGGTTATGCGAAGGAAGCAGAAAGATGAGGTCGGTAGGGGTGGGTCCGTTTGGCATTTTCTGTTTTTTTTTTTTTTTTTTTTCCCCTCTGACACCACGGCTGATCCCTGCAAGTATGACACCCGGTCTGACACCACAGCTGTCAGCACTTCCGTCGCCTTTTTGAACTCGGCGCGGTTTTCTTTGCCGGCGTGTGTTTTTTTGCCCATTCGATACTCGAACGTGACATGAACGTACTTGCCTCTTTTTTGGTTGTTGATAAAACCGTTGTGCAAAGCCTCTATCCAGGTGGTCGTAAGAGACCCACCGGAATTGAGGCTTTGCCTGTCAGGCTGCTCCATCCATTGGTGGGGAGCGTCACCTGCTGGAAACCGGGTCCAGCGTCCCTTACGAACATCATCTCAGCACAGTGTTTGTTGGGACTTTGGCCATATCAGTTCCTAGCCTGGAGCTGTATTCCCTTGAGGCTGCATAAGTCACCCTTCCTACTTCTGGAGCTCCTACTTCCTACTGACCCAGTCCCCCCTCCTGGGAAATAACCAACCATGTCCTCTTATCCTATCTCCCCTTCTAGTTTTCTAGCCAGGTCTTAATAACAGCTCCCTCCAATCAATCAATTTTCACAGTTCTCCACACATATTGTTTCAGGACCCATCCCATCCAATCCCTCTACAGCTATCCAAAGGAGGCACCTGAGGTGTCAAGCACCTGTCTTTGTGGGAACCAGCATTGGTGTCAATCCATATTCTTGTGGGTGCATTGTGCCCCCAATCCCCGGTCCTAACAACTCCCGTTCTTGCTCAGAACCTCATAAAAGACAAGATATCATCCTATTTCAAGGGGTGGGTATTCCAGATCCCCCCAAGTGCACAAATAGGGAAATAGACATGGGCAGGCAATGGGAATCCAAAAGTAATCTTCCACACCTGTCGGGCGCCTGCCTTAAGCTACCAGTACTGGGCCCATACAGTGGCCGCGGGCTCTTGTCGTATACGCACCACAACTTTAGGGGCTCGGCCTCCGGGGCAAAATGGCCGGCGGCACCAGCCCAAAGGAGGCCACGCCCTCCAGTTCTTTTTTCTTTGGTGCGCAGGGGCATTTCCAGGTTCGGAGAAAAGTGTCATGGAAGTACTGGTGGTTTAATCAGAAAGAAACCTACACAGATGGTGGTCCCACCACCACAATCTGAGTCAGCGCACACACCCCTGCAGCAATACCACAGGACGGGCACAAAGAGAATGATGGTTGTAGAATGCCAGAAACAAAAGGAGATAAAGTTACTGTAATAGTAGCCAACTGCTCACCAATAAATCAAAATCGTCCCATAATTCTTTTACGGATGGGGCACACCATGCACACATGACAGCTGATTTACCTTTGGCCTTCACAGGTGTGGGGCACTGACAGACTGCAGGGACAGCAGGCACGGATGTGGAGCACGCGAATAACTCTCGTCCAACTCAGATCACCACAGAGGTAGTCAAACTTATGATCAAACAGTCCTGGTAGAGGATATAGCGGGTGAGCTCTTGCGCTGCCATCTCAAGTACTCAAATTCTAATGCCAGTCTTCCCTCACCTACCGTCTATGAAATGACAGGACTTCCATACGTAGTAGACAGTAAAGCAGATTCACAACATACTACTCAGTTCCCAGACAAAACCCTGTTGAGGAGACTTACAAGAACTACAGTGAAAAAAAAAGAAAAAAAAAAAGAAAAGGAACTACAGTGAACAATTGGGAAGAGGTACCTCTTTGGGGCCATGGAAACATGCAGTTCACAACCCAATTGCCCACACCATTCCCCAACCCAAACACTCCCCCTTCCTCTGTGCATTTCAAAGCTCAGCTCTCTGTGACAGGAAACCTCACAATCAGCACTGCTTTCCAACTCTGATTGGAAAGCAGAGCTGGGCGTGAGGTTACCTGTCACAAAGAATTGAGATCAGAGTTGCAGTCAGGCCCGACAAGCTCCATAGGGGGTGTGCCAAGGATTTTGAGAATGAAGGTGGTTTCCAGGTTGGAATTGGAATCTCCCTGGTCATATCTCCGCAAAGGAAAGGGAAAGGTGAGGCACAGGGTAAAAAGGGGAAGGACAATCCAGGGAGAGTGTGATCAATCACGCGAATGCAGCAAACAGACCAATCACCGCATGGGAGCTCAATGTCGCACTTTTTGAGAGAAATAGGGTGGGAATGACATGCAAATCGCGGTGTCATACGCAACCTCACACCCGGCGCAGCGTCCCATACTCATGAAACGCTGATCGGACTAATTTGGGCATGGCCGAAGATTTTGGGTGGGGGTTGAACTGCCAGGGCAAAACTGGGGTTCTTGCCTCAGTTCCGAGGGTGATTTCGGTCCGCAAAAATTCCAGAAATAAGATAAGCGCAGAAGGGCGGGGCATCGGCAAAATTCCGCCCATCGGCTTAGGGACCCGAACGCTATATAACCTCGAAGGACTAAAGTCGCTTTTCTTTAGTTAATTTCCCGCCGCCCTTGTTGTGGGGGCCAAGGAGACAAGGGATACCCCAAGCATCCAAGCCGGGTCCACAAAGTCCGTCCGATCGGCTCGAAGTCTCGTCATCTGAAGGAGGAGGGAGGAGTGATACCCTCGTTCGAAAGATTGCCGGAAGAGCTTCCGCATTGGGGGAGAGAACTGGGAACTGGACAGAACGTTCGTAGTCCAGCACCATCCTTCGCCAGAAGCAGTTCCCCAGCCGACACCAGCCGCAGTTAAGCAGAGGCCTCCACGTGGCGTGGGCTGCAGACCACGGAAGCACTGTGAAGTCCATATAAGGCAAAATCAGAGACGGGGAAGAAAATCACTGAATCAAAACAAACTCGGTTCCCCCTATATGACACGCCTTAGACGGGTTATAAAAGTGAACCCGTTGGTGCCAATAGCGCCCTCTGTACATCCGCATCGCGGTAGAGACCGTCCTCGTCTGCGACTGGGAAAGGAGGAAGGTCACTATGGGGAATCAATGTGAGGTTGGAGCACGACGCTCACGTTCAGATTAGCGAACCTCAAATCCATGCAAGTCTCAACTCGCCCTACACCGCCCGCTCCCACCTATTAAAAAGGGAAGTAGTCACACACAACGTCGTCAACCAAAATTGTCACCTTGTCCAAACGGCGAGGGCCGGGAGGCAGAGAGATCAGGCCGATCAAATACATCGTTATGTCCGATGCCCCTCGTCGCTCGGCCAGGCTGGGTGTACTGGGAAATTGACACGATGTGGCGCTTGCATGCGGGAGCAAGGAAAGAAAGAAGTTGGAGACGTTCTCACACTCGCACGAGGCGCAGGGATCGATAGTTAGTTGGGGAGCAGAGAGCTCCAGCACACTCATACATGCAAGCAGACGCCCAAGACCAAATGACCCCAGCGATCGCACCCATGTGCGCAATGACAACAAAGACTATCATCCTGTCTTTCCACATCCGTACATTCACTGACCCTCTGACAGCGAAGCATTCAGCATCCATAGACACTCACAACCAAAGCCATGCACACAACTTAGCATCCACACTTGGTCTTTAGCACACCCAACCAATGCATTGCACAAAGCAGCGATGGAGAAGAAGTGAGTCCCTCACTACTCAAAATTACAACAATGTTGGCACTCCGTGTGAACAGCCACCAACCCATCGAACGCTAGCCAACCATAGCCATAAGGCCTGCCACTTGCTATGTTCCCGTCTCCACGACCACTTAGTCCCTCCGAATGGTATACCCCAAGTCTACCACTATTTCCACCCCACGCCATCACTCCCCCCGTTCCTTGGGCACGTCGAGCCTGTTCAGCGTCGGGGACCTCGCACATAGCCCGCGCAGCATTCCAGCCAAGATCAAAGAGAGTGAGAGGAAGGGGTGTGCAAATTTAAAGTGTGGAAGGCGGCAGGGCACCAGCGTGTAGTGCAGGTAGCGAGGTCGTAGATGAGGAGGAGAGAAGGAAGAAGGTTCCAGAAGTTACGCAGGCGTGATGATCAAAAAATTCGTTCACTTGGGCCCTTGGGGTGGTCGTTCAAGCCGTGCATTTTAGTTCGCTCTTACATCTTGATCCGACCATCCGAACTGTCGGCCAATCAATCGCACCGAAGGACGAGGAGGGGATCGGACGAAGGGTTTGGAGGGAGAAGAAGTGGTGTGTGGAGACAAAGGACAACAAGAAAGGAAGTTGGCGTGCACGCTCAAAGCGGGGAGCGAGCTTGAGTGGCAAGCAAGAATTCAAAAACGGCCATGCGCGCGCTGATGCAAAGCAAATTAAAACTTGTTGTCAAGTGAAACTTATAACCGTTTCTTTGGAAATTTCCGCACGGTCAGTACTAGACTAATTTGAACAAGGGAAGGGGCAACCCCAAAAGATGCATGCAATTGGCCCACAAAAGTAAAAAAACGCACCTAATTTCCTGTAATCAGTCAAGATCCGTACTTTAGGGCTTACCTACGTAGCATGGTGTTCACGTTCGGAGGCGAACACGAACATGTTCACCCGAACGCGAACAAGCGGCCAAAGGGCCAAAACCCTTCAAACGTGAAMAWAAAAAAAAAAAAAAAAAAAAAAAAAAAACCCTCAGAAAAAWAARAAAAAAATACATGCAAATTAATGTAATGTTAAACAACAATACAAGCAATGTTTGCCTTTGAGTCAAGTTCAAATTCGTAGCCGAACGTGAGTTAAAAATCCAAAACAAAAAAGAAAACAATTTTTTGTATCTGTTTTTTTTTTACGGAAAAAAATGTTCGCCCGAACACGTTCGTGAGCTCTTCGCGCGAACGTGGAGGGGCGAGGAGACGTTCGCAGTGCTACGCAGCAGCTTACTTCGGGTTTTAGATCGAAGGGTAGGTGAAGTTGCAGGGTATGGAGCTTGTCCTATCACATCTTTGATACGCAGTCTCCTAACTGCCGGCCACATGTCCAAGTTGGTGAGATGATCAAGGCGGCCGCTTTATCGTCAATTGGCCTTGATCATCGACTAATCTACAGAAAGTGCACTCCGCACCTTTACGCCTTCTTTAACAATTGTACAGTCGATCGGGCGGCCACTTCATCGTTAGCTTGCCCAGTTGAGCATTATTCTTTTATTTTACACTATGAGTCTACGACCCATCTTGCATTCTTTCACCACCATTATTATCATTGGACAAAAACAAAGAGAAGGCAAGTGAGAGAAAGGGAATAAAGAGAGAGGAGAGAGCGAGCTTAGATGAAGTAATCAAGATTGGGATTGAGGGATGGGGGGAAGGGAGGAAGAAAGGTCGCCATTCCAGGGGGCGTCATCGGAGCATCCACTTCGTTGAGCTGGTGCTGTACGGAGGACGGATAGAGGAAAGCCTCGAGGACATGCGACAACACAAGGGGCGCCAGATCCGCCACGGCGTTGACTCATTGTCTCAAAGAACGACATCCACTTTGTTGACTCATTGTCTCAAAGAACGACATCCCGGGCCTGTTACCACCAGATGTGTCTCCGTATATGGGCGCCTCTCTTACCTGCAGGCAACAAAGATGAGGAAATGGAACACCATGTTCAGCTGCCACCCGCCTTGAAGATCACCGTCCCCGCCAACCTTCCCACTATACATCCTTGATATGACGCTTGTAAGAACGACATCCATGTCGGATCACAACGTGGGGGCCCCTCGATCACCTCGATCCGAATGGAAGTGGGCACCACCGCGTAATCAAGGTCCGTTCGGTTGATGTTCCTTCTCTGAGGAACTACTAATGACAAGGAGTGGAGCATCCGGGGTGCGGCGCGGGGGTGAGACAATCCTGCGAGGAAGGAGGAAGGGGTTGCAGGATGCCCAACTCCAGAAGATATCCCTCCTCCTCCTGTTGCTGCTGCGGCGGGACCGGTTCCATCGAGATTGAGATCTGGAAGGACAGATAAGGAGAGGCCCGAGAGGGTCCTCTCTGAATTGCTCTCGTGCGAGAGCCCGTAAATGTTGGGGAGGGGCTCGTCCGCAAAAAGTTGCACCCACGACGAAGGTCCGACAATAGGGTCAGGGTGCTTGTCAGGTAAGACCTCTGGTACTTTTGTTGTCGCTAGCGGAGACTGCACCGCTTCATCCTCAGGTCCCACCCGACTAGCCTGAGCCTCTGGCGATGGCTGACGACCACACTTTCTCTTCTTGAGTGCCTTCCGCCAGTGGGGTGAGGGTATGAGGACGGTGGCTGCAGCACCCACCAATCTTCGATTGAGATCACCTCTTATCCCACTTCATCAATGTAATCCGGGATCACCAATGCATGGTACGCCCACCGGGGTGCAGTTCTCGTTCGGATCTGGATTTGGATATCGCCTTCTTCAATGGCAATCACCTAGGCAGTGGAGAGGAGCTTGATTTGAATAAGCTCCAGGACCCCCGGTCGGTCCGCTCGGATCGTCCCGAACGCACGCAATGGTACGGTCCCCTCCTTCTCTGGCTTCAACTTGATAATCGCGTAATATACAGTGAAGTGCTCGCTTAGATCGCCCTCCTCGTGATTCATGTAGAAATAGAATATGCCCAATACCACTGATCGATCAAAGGCCCGATGCAGCTCCCACGTGTCCTCGTCCACAACCGACATGCGCTCCACGTTGGACAACTCCACTTGATGCTCCGGGAAGTGCATAGGATATGGGCTTTCAGTGAGATGGTGGGGAAGGCTGGTGTATGAGAAGAAGGGAGGCATTTAGTGGGGGACCAGGGGGAAGAAGGGCCGACAATTGGGGAACCAGCTGAGGTTCTCCTCCCTTGATCCGTTGAAGTTGGCCTTTGCAAATTGCAAAGCGATGGCCAGCGCGTCCTTCCACTTTGGCCATCGATCTGGCCACCCTGGCGGCGTTCCTCCTCAAAAAAGCTCGTGCAGGCTCCCTCGCTTCTTCAGGTAGTGAATCATATCTTCGACCGGTGTGGCGATGCTGTGCGGAAAGGTCTTTGACACCCTGAGTGCTCGGAACTGGATGAAGATCCGTGTTGAGTCTCGTGTGCTCATGTAGGTGATATCCACGTATACCCCTGCATAGGTCACTCGATCACACGAGCGAATACGTGGCTAGATCGGCGGAGACGAGCACAAACACGCTTACTTGTTGGACTTTAAAGTGCAGCTGGTGCTCTTCGACAAACTGGTGCCTCAACAGGTGATCCGCAATCGGCGCCTGTAAGTGCTCGACCAGCTTAACCTCGTGCTCACTCATTATGCAGTGTCTGACGACCTTGATCCTGCTGATGAAGATTTGGGGGACAAGGGAGAAGCAGAAGGGATGCAGGAGAAAGAGGAAAACGAAGTTGAGGAAGGAGCAAGGGCCAAAGAAACTGCCGAGTTATGGGCTGAAACGACTGTAGTGCAGTCACATGCTTGGTTAGGGGCCTGACATGATTGTTGTGCTTGGGGGCAAGCTTCATGGAGCGTCTGCCTTGTGCTCTAACTTCGTAATCTCGTAAACGCCTGTATAGCGAGGATGCAGTATGGAGGAGCGCACAAACTTCCGTACGTGTTCCAAATTGCCGACTTTATAGTTGGGCAGTGGGCCCACTGACACGTGGCTGTTCTCGTAGTCTCGGGTCTATGTCAGATTTATGACCCTCTATTGCCCGCGGGCCAATCTTGGATAGGCCTTGGGCATCATGTCCATGTAGTGCTGAGCCTTGTCCCCTTTTCACGCCCTAGTGGCTCTAACTTTTGTACCCAACAACATTGACAGTTGGATCCCAGATACACTGGTGGTCACTGGTCCGTAGGTGGAACGGGGACACCTAGGTACTTTTGTGGGGGTAGCCCGATTGACGGCCAAGATATGATCTATTATGATCGGCCAAGATTGGTTATCTCCAACGGTGATATTCCGTCTGAGGATTGTCTTGATCATTCAGTTGGCATTTTCCACCAGCCCACTAGCTTGGGGCCAGTGTACAAGTGAGTAGGAAATCTTAATGTTGTCCCGTATTAAATGTCTCTCTACCTCCCCTTGGAACTCAAATCCATTGTCCATGTGGACCTGTTTTTTATTACTTTATTTTTTATGAATCTACTTCTTTTCTCAGTTTCTATTTAGAAAAATAAAAAAACGACGTTGAAATGCAAAGCAAAAAATGTGGGGTTGCAGGGTTTTTAAAACTCTACAACCCTGTATATATATATCGCCAAACAGGGTTGCCCAGTAAACCGTAGGCAGAGAGCGAGAAAAGGACAACAAATGAGGGACATATAACCGGCGTTCGGGATGGGCCGAATGCCCGAACCCGAACGCCCGAACGTATGGGATCCCTTGGGGATGCGTTCGGCCGTTCGGACCGAACGAGGAACAAAAAAAAAAAAAAAAAAAAAAACATTGTCATCAAAAAAATCTGAAAAACACATATGCTATGGAGAAAAATACATTATACAAGATTTGCCTGAGCATTACATCCAAATTCCTTACCAAATTTGAAATAAAAATAAAATACGGAAAACAAATACTAATAATAAAAATAAGTAAAAATAAAAAGAGAATTAAATTTAGTGAGTGCACGAGCATGTTTTCGACACCGCCATCTTTGGCGATTTGTCATTTGTTTTTGGCATAGCTAAATGCCCCGAAAATTTACAGATGTGTGCTTCACATAATACAAAACCTACTAAAAAATTTTCAAAAAATAATAAAATTGTTTAGACCCCGAACTAAAGTGAAAAGAAAAAGAAAGAAGTGAAGAAAGACGTGGGCGAGCACGTTTTGACACCGCCGTTTTTGGCGATTTTTAATTCTTATTTGGCTTAGCCAAATGACTTGACAATTTTCAGGCATGTACCTCACGTTATAGGGAACTCACAAATAAGAAATCAGAAAAACATAGTTATTTTAAGGCCCTGAAATAATTTTTGGCGGGGGCCGAACGCTGTCAGGTTCGGACCCCGTACGGGACCCCGAACGCCCGTACGTACGGAGGTCTGCCCGGGGACCTCCGTACGTACGGGCTGGTGACCCTTTATATATATATATATATATACTAGGCTACCAGAGTGGCCTGGGGTCACTTGCCCGGCCGGGCCAAAAAAAAGAAAAATAATAAAAATAAAATAAATCTTTTTAAATTTTATTTTTTATTCTAAACTTGGTGAAGAATTTCGATGTGACCCTGAGGCAAAAGTTGGTCCGTTTATTTTTCTGCATAACATAGTTCTTTTTGGGATTTTTTTTTTTTTTTTTTTTTTTTTGCTGGGGTCTTCCTAGGTCTTTGCACGGGCTGGCCGCCAGGGACCCGGGCGGCCCGGCTGGTAGCCTAGTATATATATATTTATATATTTTTTTTGGGCCTTTTTTTTTTTTATACCGAATTATCTCGGTTGCGGTCGACTGCCCACGACCGACCCTGGGGGTCAAGGTCCCGGGCGGGGGCCAAGATCGATCTCCTGGTCATGATCGCGGGTGTCATATAGTTCTACGTCCAGGTGCATGCATAGAAAGCGGTTAATATACCATGCTACCTCTAATGAGTTTCGACTGATTTTGGGGTAGGCTCGATCCACTTTGAAAAGTGATCCATAACCTCCAGGAGGACACTCAGCTCGCTCTAGTCGATGAGCCTCTTCGGTATGTTGATATCATACTTGCAAGTGCACGTCGTGGGGGCGGTTCCCTATGTGCGTCGCACGCGCCCAACCGATGCCGTGCGGCGCACGACGTGTGCGGGGAACGACCCCTCACCCCCCTCAAAAAAAAAAAAAAAGGTCGGGGTCGAAATGGTGTTTGTGAGGCCCCCCGCCAAAATTATAAGCGGGATGGAAAAAAAAATTACAGGAGTACTACCTCACCTTGCTCCTCCTCCCCTTCCTCATCCTCCATGTCTCCTCCTCCCTTCTCCTTTTTGTCTCCTCAGACTCGTCCTCCTCCTGTTCGTCCTCCTCCTGCCCTTCCTCACCCTCCTTGTTTCTCCTCCTCCTCATACTTCCTCATCTTCCATGCCTCCTCGCCTCCTTCCCTTCCTTGTCCTCCCCTTCTTCATGTCCTCCCCATCCTCGTCGTCCATGTCTCCTCCTCCCACTCCTCCTTCTGCCCTTTCGCTTTTCCCTCCGTCCATCTCTTCTCCTCCCCCCATCTCGATGACTCCTCTTCCTCGTCCTCCTCGTCCACATCCTCCTCCTCCCCATCTTCCTGTCATACGCCCCCCCATTCCCCCTTCTAGAAAAAAATAAAATAATAAGAATAAAAATATAAAACATGCGCGATTCAGCACAGGCACCACCCGCCACACGGCGCACGGAACTCCACATGGAACTCCCCACGAATGTGCGGCTCGTGCGGTTGCAAGTATGGTTGATATCCACCGTATCAATTTGAATTCCTTGGAAGTGATGTTCGACTCAAGTTGGCACCATCGTCAGAGGCATCTTAACCGGTGCTTTCTCCGCCGAAGATGCCGAACAATTCGGGACGATGAATTTAAACGCCGCCTCAAATTCCCGACTAGTACCAACCGTTCTTCTCAATGACCTTTTCTGTGTATTTGACCACAAAGTGGACCACATCCTCTTCATGCGCGGCTTGGGTCCAATCGAACCTAGCTAGGGGAAGTGGAATTGTCAACCAACTAGATCCTAAGTCATTAGTGTCCTTCCGTTTCTGAAGAGATCCATCATCATGACGTCGTGCCACCAATAGTCATGGGCTCGTTCCGTTACCCTTCAAATTCAGCCTTAGTGAACACCAATAGCGGATCCTCATTCAGGCATCTAAGTAGCAGTAGATCTGTTCAGACCTTTACTCGACGGACACGTGGCTGAAATCCATCGTTCGTTCGGGCTTCTACATATTGTTTTTCTGTCCAAACTTTAATCGGTCGGCAGTTGGAACACACCCAGTCTTTGTCAGCTCGGTACTTGATGCAGAGTCTGTGAGCTTGAACGATGTCCACCCATGGGACGAAACTAGGGGCCAGCGGGTACTGACCTTCCCTGGTTGGAATCAGCTCCAAGGTACACAAGAGCATGTCTTTTCAGGAGATGTGGAAGAACAGGGATGAGAAGAACAAGAAGGGGAGACAGGGGAAAGTGAGGAAGAGGGAGGGGTTGTCATCCCTAACAATTGTCGCTGTTACCAAACTCAGTTGTGTCCCTTAGGATATGCACCTCCCTGTATGGGGGTTATTTGACGGAAAAGGCGGCTTCCACAGGATGAGCTGCTCGTTCTTGGGGCTGCTCTTCGACAGTTGAAGACAAGTCAGTCCATCCGCGTTCCCGTGCTGTTTGGTGGAGCAATGGCGGATGTCCAAGTCGTAGTCTTGTGGTCTCATCTCGCACTGTCCCAACGTTCCATTGTAGTCTATGTTGTTCCTTACGGACAACAACAACTGGTGGTCCGTCACGAGTATAAACTTCTAACTCTGTAGTCAGCGTCATTATCATTGAGGCCTCTCGTAACGCCGCCACTTTTCTCAAATCCGGCTTCAGGCCTTTGATGATCACAATACAGCCTAAGAGGAGATTTCGGAAAGAAAGAACTCGCTTTTCTCCACTGCGACGTTGAACCCAGCATCCTTCTGCGGGTGCAAAACCCACTCCACATGCTCCACGTGGTACTCGCGTGTTTTGGAGAAAACCAAAATATCATTCATATACACAATCACAAAGAAGTTAATGAGAGGTTGAGTTGGTTGTGGGTCTTTTTAACGAACTCAGCAAGCGCCATATTCATGGCCCCCTGAAAGGTAGTCGGGGCGTTGCAGATTCCCATCGGGCACCACACCCTCTGCCACACGCCTTCAAACATGACAAATGTTGTTTCGGGGCGGCTCTTCTGGTCTGACAACGCCATGGTGAAAATGTGTTGGATATCGAACTTTGAAAAGACCCGAGTGGATCATCAACTGGGGGCAAGGGGTAAACATCCTTTACTGTGATAGCGTTTTAACTTTAGGTAATCGATGCGAATGTGTATGACCTTGTTTCGCTTTCGAACGAGGACAACCGAAAATGACCATGGTCCCAACAATGGTTCCACCCAACCGAGGCGCTCAAATTCCCGTACCCGATGCAGTGCCAGCTGACAATCCTTAAGGAAGCATCGATATGGTCAACTCTTAACCAAGGCGTGGTCATCATTGTTAATCAAGAGCTCTACCAGGTCGGTTATTCCAATATCATTGTCCAAAATACTAACCGCCTCAGAATATGCTAGTAACACCGTAACAAGAAGGTAACCGTACTCATGAGAATGTGGATAGTTCCAGAGGAAAGGGAAATTGTCAAAAGTATTGGTGGTAACTTCGCGGTTACCTCAAGGAAGCTACCCAACAAGGAGTTATCGGTTTCACTGATAGTACCGTCGCTATGAGATGGCTGTCAGTTGGGCTCACCAGTTTCGTTTTGGACCCTTTGTCAGCGTCGACTGGATTTTCGGCCAAGGGTTCGACTGAAAAGGCATCCAGGAGTTCGGTTCGGCCCCATTTTTGCGAAGGGGGGAGCGAATGATATGCTACCCCTTCCGCAAGTAGTAAGGTGGTTTTGGCGTGGTTTAAAGGAAAGGTCACAAAGGCTCTTTAGTACCGAAAACTGGTCCGGGTGGGGATCTGTATTCAAATAAAGGGATACAGGGGGTTCCTAAGGGTCAACTATCCTTGAGACCCTCAGCAACGGTTGTCCTCTCACGGTGGAGGTAAGGACTTGGAGGTAGTTGGTTTCCCTCCACAAAGCCCATCAATGTCGAGTTTGATCCCGCCGGTTGAACCGATGCTGAACCTGGACTAGATATTGATTGGGTAAGTCTGCTTTTCTGCCATATTACCTCAGTCGGCATCAATTGTCGGATCATAGTGAGCCTACGTATTGCGCTGGAAATGGAGGGGACCCGATGCATCCGAACTCGTATAGCCACCCACATCAAGATCATTTGAGGTTTGGGCTGGGTTGAAGTTAATACGACCTTCGAGCTTTCAAAACGCATTCGATCGTCAATCGCCGCTTGCCACGGGATAACCAACAACACATCATACGCCCGCACGCCGAGGACAATCACATCTCACAGGCAGTAAACCCGTGCGACCCGAATGGGTACGTTCACAATTTTCCCCTTACAATGGATATTATCCTTAGTGGCGGACACATACAACTCATCCGGTTAGAGAGGTTGAATCTAGCATCCTTGGCCCACTCGTTTCATTAGTCCCAGAGAGAGTGTCACCGCCGTCAATCCAGAATTAAGAATGGTTGGCGACGGGCTCCCCCACGCTTCCTAGTCACACTTATCGTTTTTCCAGCTAACCGGATGGGTCCTAAGAAATGCATCAGGCTTCTCCACTGGGGGATTAGTGGATTGGATCATCCCAATTCGTGCTGCTTCGGGAGGACTCGAAGCAGAGGGTTGCCCCTCGGGCGCCGATAGTTGGCTTTCCACCGTCGGCTTCTTGCCCTTCCTTCCATCCTCGAACCGTCGCCGGTTCTTTAAAGACCGTTCGATCAAGTTTTTGTTAACCACCACAAAGATTGTTAGCGGTTACGAAATAGGCACCGGGATCTGAAGGTCCAGGGCTTTCATTGTATCCACGACGTCCATCTGACCGTGTTTATACTCAGGCCCCGAAATTATGTGATCTTCAAACCTTGGTCTCTTCAGGGTGCGAAGTTGCTTTCCCTTGTAAACCGTTGGATGTGACATATTACTCCATGATCCTAGGTACGAGTATGGCAGTTGTCATTTTTTCCTCAAACCCGATTTTGAATGTTGTGGGAGCCATGACATTTGTCACCCCATTGTCCAGTGTCATCACTACCCTCCCTTGGTTTGTGGCCGCAGGTGCCGCTAACGGAATCTGGGAGGCCCTGTCCCGTTGGTCGAGCCCAAGGGCATGGAACTGTCTTTGACCATGTGCCCGACTGATTTCAATTGTAGCACTGCATCGGCCGAGCTTGAGCTGCGGCCGGGGCCGGACGGAAAGTTGCAACAACTCTGGCAGCCATAGCCACTTGTTGTTGTCTCTGAGCGGCCGCTGTCACTCTATGTTTTTGCTACCCTTGGATAAACTCCGTCAGTGGGGTGGTGATATTGACTATCTAGGTAGCAACTTCCTTCATTGATTGCATCTCCGATCCCGAGTTTACATCCCCCAGGTTAGTACATTAAGTGGGCAAGGAGGAAGAAGACGTTTTTTTGTCCGAGGTTAGTTTGGCTGGCCCCAACCCAAAACGAACTTCAAACATTTTGGTCGTTGTTGCAAAGCGTAGGCGGTGGGCATCCGTAGGGTCGTCCTTATCGAACTCAGAGTCTATACCTACGTTGTAATTCTCCTTCCGGTACTTAATAGCATACTGAATTAATTCATCGAAGGTATGGTCAATCGGACTACAGTTCTCACAACTTTTTTTTCGTAAACGTGAGTCAGCAAAACCCTGGATGAACTCCTTATCAACCCCATTTTGCTCTACCATGAGTCCGCCTGGTAGGTAGACCTTTCTGCATACCGGGCCAGCGTCTCACAGGGCTGCTGCATGAATTCCTTCATGAGGCACAAACATTGCCCCAACGCTATATGATCGACACATTCAAGCAGTTTTTTTTGCAAACTTTGCCCCGAGATGCGCTCGTTGAGAAACTGGTTAGACCATCCTTGTGCCTATAAGGCGGCCAGTCAAGTACGGTCGGTTTCATCTTCTGCAAAGATGGGAACTTCGGAAGGCGGAGGGACAAGATGCAGGGAGTTCAGGGAAAGGCCCACATGGTTGCCCGCCCCGCGTTGGTGTTGACCCTCTGCAACATCAAGGGGCTGAGCTCCAGGTCTACCCCGAGACGGGTCCTGATTCTCATTGGCTGATCGACGACATCGAGGCGCTAGCCTCCCCAAACTAAGGATTAAATTTTCAAAAAGACCACGGAGCTGAAACGAATCAGCTTTGATACCAACCTCACACCCCTTGCAGTGTCCCGTTGTCGACCGGGAGGACGGATCTGCCGCCACGCGAAACTAGCTCTGAAACCACCCCGTGTCTTTCACCCACAGGAGAGTTATTTCCCAGCTCTTGCAACCTCTAAACAACAAGATTAGTACCAATAACTAGGATGTGCAAGGAATAGGAGTATGAAAGATATACAGAAAACCAATGTTGCGAACACACACAGATGTCCAGGTAGTTGTATCCAAGTAGAGAGTACAAAATGCATCGAGAAACCATCCATATAGAGCAATACAATGAAGTAATAAGCCAATGTTCAAGCCCGTAGGCCACACCGACACGTCATCCAGAGTCGCTCCTCTCTGTGTGGCTCCCAATGCCCAACCTACTCTGTCCGACTATCCTACCTACAACTGTTTCATGGAACAGGTTCACTTCGACTCTCGAAGACCAACGTACATGACTGTCGACTCCATAGCCGACCTCTCTTAATGCACCAGGTACGTATCTCGTCACCCTATCAGACCTTGATTACCCCACACTGTGCCTCCTTCCCTGAAGACCACCAGATCACCTGCTGTACCCCTGACGCCCAGCAGCCCGACTATGGCCGCCTGTGGCCCGTTGCCTTGCAACACCCCACTTCACCTATTTGCGCCCCGTCAGCGCCCCTGGCAGCAACACAACATCAAGCGATAGCGCAACAGCACTTCGACATTGCCTGCACTTCGCTAGAATGCCTGACCTGGGCTGCCTCACTTCTTTTATGGAAGTGGCAGCCTCCTAGATGCTACGTGGTGCATCTGTGCAGGACTCCCAGGTAGGTACGTCGACAGTACTGCTTTTCCAAAGGCCGATGGCCTGCTTCCCAATGTATCGGTCGTGCTTTGTGTGTATGTGCCCAGGCGCAACTGTCAAGGCCTGGGCCAAGTGTATGACGCAGCTTAGTGAGGCTCACGCGTCTAACCAACCAACTGACGTGCTGCGAGACCCTGAATATCCACATATGGAAATGTCGAATTTCGGCCTTTGACGAATATTCAGGCCCGCCTTCACTTAGGGCGGGCACTCGGCTTGTTGGGGGCCTTAGCCCGAAACATGTGATGTCAGATAGGGTCCCTTGAGGGCTCGTTCCTCACATTCCATCCCCCTTAGCTTCGAAAGTCCGTTGAGATGCTTTATGCTAGTGCCTTGCCCTTCAGTTTCTTGTCTGCCACGACCTGAGGAGCTCTTTTGACAAGTTCCTCCCTTGAAATCCATCGATCTTCCTTAGGATCAATATAATACATGAAATGTACTTTGTATTCCCTTGCAGGTTTCAGAGGTCTTCCCCTGCGAGATGGCTTCGGAACAGGCACGTCTCTGTGATCCAGGATATCGTCGACGTCCACGTGGTCATCCATGGTTGGGGGCAGCATAGGTCTCCGAGATGGGAACTGTGCTGTCTCAACGAATGGTGCGAGCTTGGAGACGTGAAAAAACGGGGTATGTGAGTAGGTGATCAGAGATACAAATGACGTACGAGCGACCCCACAATGTCTAGGACTTCCCAGAGACTGAAATATTGCGGCACTTGTTTCCTAAAGATGCCAAACTCCTATCCCAACTCACTAGACTTGACCTTGACACATTCCCCGACCTGAAATGTGGATTGTCGGTGACGTTTGTTCTCAGAAGCAATCATGGCTTCCTGAGATTTTTTGATGTGCTCGATAGTCTACTGCAACAATTTCTCATACTGAACACCAAATTCAATGGTTTCAAGCAACAGTTCGGTTTTCAGGCAGGTGGAAGTCTAGAGCAGATCTAGGCTTCCATCCCAAATGTAGTTGATTAGGACTGACGCCGGTGGTTCTATGTATAACATTGTTGTACAGGCTGGCGATGAGAGGTAATTTTTCATCCCAGTCATCCTGGTTGGGCTTGATGTAATGCGTCAGTAGATGCTGCATCACACGGTTCATCTGTTCAACCTGCCCGTTTGCTTTGGGATGATTCCAAGACGTCATCTGAAGTAGGTTGCCCATCTGTTCAGCGGCCTTCTTCCACATCTCGCTTGTAAAACGCACATCTCTATCAGTAACGATTGTCTTTGGCAGTCCAAAATCATGCAACCAATTATCCATGAATAACTTGATGACATGTTCAGTCCTGGCGGTCTCCGACATGACAATTACTCTAGCATACTTAGTGAACCTATCAACTTTGACAAATATGTGCCTTGGTCACGAGAGTATCCATGAAGTCCATGGAGATACTCTGCCCTTGGCCAGCAGGAATGGGTAGACGCTTTAGTAGCCCAAGTGGAGCTTGATTCCGCGACGTATCCCGTTGATAGACCTAACAGGTCTGTACGTACTTCTTTGCATCGTCCAACATGTTAGGCCACCAAAATTGTTGTACTAAGTTAGCACTAGTTTTCTCGTAGCCGAAATGTCCCGTTGCGTCGTGGCACTCACCTAAAAATAAACTACGCAAAATCTCCCTAGATGGAAGAACTAGCCTTTTGAACTGTCCCTTTTCAAGAAAGAGTAACCCATCCATCATCACAAACTCGTCAGTGGTGACCTCGTCTTTGGCCTGTAGTTTGTTGATAATGTCCATTGTGATGGGATCTTCCTTGTAGGCCTCCCCCAAAGATCGAGTCACATCCTCAGATAAGCCAAACTAAAAAATCAGCGCACCTAGGTAATATGCCCTTCTAGACAACGCATCTGCAACTTTGTTATACTCTCCTTTCACATAGTCTAGTTTGAAGTCATATTGATCTATGACTTCAATCCAGCATTTGAGTGCATCGGAGAGAACGGGTTGTGTCTTGATCCACTTGAGGGTTTGATGATTAGTTCTGAAGTAGAAGAACCTTCCTAACAACGCCAATGTCATATTGGCTTGCATCAGTGGTTACAACAAATGGTCGTTGCGGGTCGGGTACCATGAGAACCTCATGGTGTGTGAGATCATGCTTCAAACGCTTGAAAGCTGCCTCACATTTGTCGGTCCAGTCCCATGGTGTGTCAAGTCGAGTTAGATCAGTCAAGGGAGATGCGATTGTACTATGATTCTTTACGAAGTTGCAGTAGTAATCGCACATTCCCAAGAATATATGACCTCAGGCACAGATTGGGGTCGTCGCCAGTCACGTATGCTAGCCACCTTTGCATCTTCAGGCCTAATCCCATCCGTGGATACTTCATGACCCAAGTACAAGATTCAAGTGCAACCGAACTCGCATTTCTCTTTTTTTATCTTATACTTATGTTATCGAAAGAGTGAGAGGACTTTATCTACATGTTGAGCATACCTGGGCTGGAATGCGGTTTTGTGATGGTCCTTTGGTCTTATAGCAATCTGATGGTAGCCGAATTTTAAATCTATCTTGGTGTAGTACTTACACCCCTGCACCCTATCCCATAGGTCGTCGATGCATGGTAGAGGCTCTGCGTTCTTAACGGTCATGGCATTGAGGCCTCTATAGCCAATATATATCCTTAGTGTTCCCCTTTTCTTTGGAACAAATAGGACTGGTGAACCAAAGGGGGAAGTGCTAGGCCGAATTCAACCCTTTTCTGTGAGCTCTTTCAGTTGCCGACGAAGTTCGTCCAACTCGGTCAGAGCCATCCTATAGATTCTCTCTTTAGGCGTCTTGCTACCTGGGATGATCTCTATGTCACGGACAATCTCTTGTCTACGACTCCTGAGGGCTCCTCAAATAGATCAGGGTACTTAGCGACGATGGTCTCTATCTTTGGGGGTGTTTTAACGACCTCCCCGTTCGCGGAGACATAGAGTAAGTACATACCTTCCTCCTGGTTCTATTTATAATAATTGTGGAAGGTCGATGCACACAAACACCCATGAGAGTCTATCAACCTACTAGCTTTATACATAGGTAGTCTAATGGTCCTCCCATTAGGCAATTCATGCTTCATCACTTTCTTGTCCCAGTCAAACTGGGGTTTGGCAACCTTGAGGTAGTACATGCCCAACCACATGTTCAAAGGCAACTCGTCGCTCATCAGGAAAGATATCTTATGATTTAATTCTCCTTCTGGTAGGAGAAAGTGCATACTACATATTTAATGTGGTCCTCCACCATCATGCGCTCTTTGTTGCCCAAAGTAGATGCTACCGGTGCACAAAGGCGTTGCACCTGGTCCTTTAGGCGCAGTCTCTCAACGCAGTCGTGACTTACAAAGTTTCGTGTGGAGCCAATAAGTCTACGAAGGCGCCGCACTTGCGACCACCCACACCATCTTCCACAACGAAGTGCTCCCTTCTAGGACCTCTACTTAGTGCCACCCAAGACTCACGAGGATCCCTTGCCGACCACTCACCTTGAAGGACAGGGCCTCAATTTTCGGGAAAAAACTTCTTCCTCTAAGGCCTTAGACACATCCAACGTACAGAGCATAGTTGGGTTCGGATGTGCCTGCGGGGTGACTAAGGAGTCAATAGCTTCGGCCAACTCTTGAAACGAGGAGGGTACATCATCCACTTCAACGAGAGTAGAAGCAACTACAACTTCTACCGGCCCTTAGTGTTTCCCGAGTTGGAGCTTGTAGAGGCCCCAGAATAAGAAGAAGGAAACCCACCCTTAGGAAGGATCTTCTGCAAGACCTTCGGGTTTTTGCACTTAAACTGCGTATGTCCGTACTCGCCGCAGTCAATGCAAGCACCGCGTGACCAACAGTCCCGCCACACTTCTTGATCCAAGTCTGCTCTAACCCAAGCAGCTATTTTGTTTGGGTTAGCGACCTGCCCTTGACTCCTTTGCTAACCGCCCTTGCCGCGACCACCTGCCTCAGTTTTAACTACCGCGGCGACGTTGCTACCCTCATCACTTTCCTCGTTGTCAACTTCTACACCCTCTACAAGTTCAGAAGCATCATCGATTTCAGTTTGATTCCCTTCGGAATCAACCATCATCAATCGACTACCCTTCTTCTTCCATTCCTATGGAGTCTTCTTCTTTCTCCCATCCGTAGACGGGGCCGAGCACTACCTAGCGTAGCCTCTAAATCTAGGGCCTTCTTGTTGAATGTCTCAAAGGTGTGATACTCACGTCGAGCCTCGCTGGCTAGTAAGTTTTTGATGTCTGTGGGAAGACATCTTAAGAACGTAGTCAATAAGACTTGTGGATTGTACTCCACTCCTAGGACGACAATCAGGCGCTCTACGGTAGTGGTAAACTCTCGCACTGATTTGTACTTTCTAGCATCAAGCTTTAGAAGCCCATTAGTGGCAATCTGTGTCTGCCAAGGGTTGTGCCAACGAGCCTCCACTAAGTCCATGAAGCTCTTCA
This sequence comes from Chara braunii, assembly GCA_003427395.1. Classification (NCBI taxonomy): domain Eukaryota; kingdom Viridiplantae; phylum Streptophyta; class Charophyceae; order Charales; family Characeae; genus Chara; species Chara braunii. The sequence continues at coordinate 833,564 of BFEA01000617.1, read as the reverse complement.
AGGTGTGGGTCTGTGCCCAATCAACCATGTTCCTTCCGAAACCCTTTGAAGCTATCAATCCATTCAGCCAGCGAGCTGCTGAACCCTCTAAGTAGGATACAACAGTTATCACTTTCTCTTCTACCAATGTCTTCGTTGCCCTTACCCACACGAGAACCGTTTTCAACCACGTGTCGAGAGCCTCATCCTTCTTGTCTCCTGGGAAGGTTGGAGGTGGTTTCAGGGGGGTCTTGGGGTTCCAAGGCAATTGTTGTCCCGCTGGCGGGACAGGTGGCGACTGTGGTGTAGCTCCAGTCGCTGGACTAGAAGATGAAGAAGCAACAGTATGAGATAGGGTTGCTGTTGATGTACCGCTTGGTGATGGTACGGACTTAGTGGCATAGGGGTCTGTCATCGTTGAGAATGGCAGCGATGGCAAAATTGCTACCGCGCTAGATGTTGCTGCTGCCAACGCTCGTTCAACTGTCGCTGCTTCCTCTCTCGCAGTCTCTAGATTATGGGCTCTTGCGTCGGTCCTAAGCCTTCTTCGTCTCCTGGTAGTAGAACCTGGAACACAACGGGTATCCTACCGGTCTCCCGTCGTGTCTGCCTCCTATCGTCAGCTGTCCCTTCAACACCCTCTGATCCACTCATGGGCTAGGCAGACGCTGTCCGCACTAATATTCTCTTTGGGACCTACCGCAACATGCGTTTGGTCGGTTCTAAAAATTAATAAAATAAATTAATGTTCGGCAAGTCACCTAGACTACTTATCAAGCGGCATCAACAACACCTACATAGAATGAACACATAGTCTACTTCTATTATGATTAGTTCTGTTGAGAAGCTTTGAGGAGAACTGACTATGGTAGATTACAGTCTTACTCTAGGCTGTCTGTTAGGTGTCATCAGTCTCTCAACCAACTAATCAAAAATAAAAATAGACTACTGTGAGCAGATGTATGCACAATGGGTAAAGTAGTGATGTTCAGTTGAGTTCACAATTGGAATCCTCTTCCCCTGTATCAAACGTACTTGTGATGTTCATCTGCGGTGTCTAAGGTGTGCAACCACGGCCCGCCCCTGTGCCCAAGAAGTATGCTTATGACGAGCCTGCCCTTTGTTTACCCTCGCGTGCAACGAGACGTAGTGTCTAAGGTGTGCAACCACCGCCCACCCTTGTGCTCAAGAAGTATGCTTATGACCAGCCTGCCCTTTTTTTACCCTCACGTGCAACAAGCCTTACGTTTGACTGATCTGGCTGATCAAGAGGCAATTTAAGGACAGTCCCCGAGAGTCCTCAGGAATTCTTTAACATCGCAATCAGGACGATGATCACAGTCAATGGACAACTCAGACCCCAACCAGAAATGTTTATAGACGGTCTCGGAGCGTCTACGTAGGATTGGTCAGTCCACACACCCCTTCTAGCAGCGCAGCAAAGAGCCTCAATGGACAAAGCATCATGGCCTGCGTATACTACTACCCATGGGTTGGCATGATGATCGTGACCTGTGCTTCGGCCAGGGCCCTTCAGAGGCACCGCCCTCTCCTGCCAGATGCACCATTAGGAAGAATGTCGTATCTCAAGGTAGAGCGCACACGAGTCCTCACCAAAGAGAGGACACTCAAGTTGGACTCACTTCCTCACGGTAAGAAGAGATTGAGAGGCTAGATAAGGAATGGGAACAACGTACCTAGAGATAGCTGCCCCCAACCACAGATTTCTCACCAATTCGGCCAACGTGCATTCTGATGACTGGTCAATAGCCTCGGTACCACCCACAACGCAATGCAGTGCCACCTCAGCCAAAATTCCACGTCAGCATACTCTCATCATCATGCATACAATCGTTGTCGCCACAACTCCCACACTGTCACCACAGCCTTCTAGCGGCCAGCCCCTGTACATGGGCCACACTATCACTAACCAGGGCCAAAGTATCCTTACTGCACATGAAGCATCGTCAGTGCGCCAAATAACAATGTCACTAGTGCCAGGTAAGCGGCGGTCACCAACCAGCTCCGATACCAAATTGCAAGGAATATGAGAATGAACGATATACAGAAAACCAATGTTGTGAAATCACACAGATGTCCAGGTAGTTGTATCCAAGCAGAGAGTACAAAATGCACCGAGAGACCATCCATATAGAGCAATACAATGAAGTAATGAGCCAATGTTCATTACAGTATCCAAAGTCGCTCCTCTCTGTTTGGATACACCAACACAATGTTGTGAAACCCGTAGGCCACACCAACACAGTATCCAAAGTCGCTCCTCTCTGTTTGGCGCCAGCGCCCAACCTACTCTGCCCCACTATCCTACCTACAACTGGTTCACGCAACAGGTTCGCTTCGACTCTCGAAGACCAATGTACATGACTGTCAACTCCATAGCCCACCTCTCTTCATGCATCAGGTACGTATCATGTCACCCTCAATCAGACCTTGATTACCTCACACTGCGCCTCCTTCCCCGAAGGCCACCAGATCACCCGCTGTACCCTTTGGCGCCCAACAGCTCGGCTATGGCCGCCAGCGCCCCACTTCACCACTACGCGGCCCGTCAGCGCCCCTGGCAGCAGCGCAACATCAAGCAGGAGTGCAGGAGCACTTCCGCATTGCCTACACTGGCCTGAATGCCTGGCCTCGTCTGCCTCACTTCTTTTATAGAAGTGGCAACCTCGTGGATGTCGCGTGTGGCCTGGCTTGGAGCTTTCAGTAGCTTCCAATTGGGCCTCAGACCCTGCGCCCAGGCCCGAGACTACAGTTTAGGGCATGGGCTCTCTTCAGTTGGGCACGACCTGAGTCTTCAGACTTGTGCTGTTTGCTGTAACTGTGCAGGGCTCCTAGGCAGGTGCGTCGGCGGTACTGCTTTTGCAAAGGCCGATAGCCTGCTTCCCAATGTATCGGCCCTGCTTTGTGTGTATGTGCCCCGATGCAACTCGCAAGGCCTGGGCCAACTTTATGACGCAGCTTTGTGAGGCTCACTCGTCTACCCAACCAACTGGCGTGTTGTGAGAGCTTGAATACCCACATATGGAAATGTCGAATTTTACCTCTGACGAATATGCAGGCCCGCCTTCACTTAGGGCGGGCACTCGGCTTGTTGGGGGCCTTAGCCCAGGTCATGTGATGTCTGATAGGACCTCTTGAGGGCTTGTTTCTCGTAGCTGCACAACCAAGCAAAAAAAAAACAGAGTGAGTGAAAAGATGGATGTGGTCACATAAATAGCCAATCTCTAATTATCAAATTCATCTTGTCCGAGTTCGTCTTGTCACATATAGAATCCGACTGTTCAACGACTAGTTTCTGTTCGAGTCCCGACCGCCCTCTTCGCAGTTCTCCTGTCAGTCCTTTTCCTCCTCCTGTGATATCGGTAAACAGTTCTTCAGCTCCATCAGACAGTGCCCGAAAGTCCTAGTGCCTGAATGCTGGTAGGTGTCCGACCTCGGCTCGAATGTGAGCTTCGAGTTGACCCCGGGTCAACTTTTACAGTCTGCGGAGTGTTCCTAACCAAATTGGCACTACCTTTTGTAGTTTCAAACTGTGACCAACTTTGGTTAATCCGAAAGTCAGATTACTGCGTTTATGAAATGGGTGACACTAACGAGTTTCTTGCCGTTATGTTCAGACCCTGACCATTGAAAAAAAAAGTGAACGGTCGGTCCCGGTGATCTGAGGTCCCTTTAGTTTCATTATCCTCGATCAAAATTTTTAACCTATAATGTAAGGTTATCGCCGTTGATAGGTCTGTGCCTCTGAAACGTGTGCGGAAAAAAAAACCACACTTTTCTGTTTGGGCAGCTAAGTTTCTATCGATTCTTCTGTTTATGAAAACCCGAGTTTTTTTGTCCTTATTTCGTAGCCGGTCTGATTATGCCCCCATGTCCTTGAGACTAAGCCCGCTTTGTAGATTCCATAAGTCTCTCCCGATTCTATGATCACGATTAGACAACTTCTATGATTTTTTTTCTTAGTCTGCTATGTTTGCTTCGTCCCTGTAGGCGGTGCTTAAGCTGGTGAGAAGTTATCCCAGTTCGTGTCCCTGCTGGCACTTGTTGGTTTGTGCTTGAATCTTATTGATCGATATGAGCTTCCTTGAATCTGTACTTGAGTTCGCTGAGTCCTTCCTGAGTCTGTTTTTTCGGATCTTTATTTGTTGGTTCGCGCCGTCTGATCCGTCTCTTCCGCTCTGTGTGTCCTGGTCTATATTTGTTGTCTTACAGACATAGTTATGTTTTGTTACCAAACCGCAAAGTTGTTGCAGTTCCCTGAGTTCGCAAAATCGTTGTTATTTCCCTGTTTATCTAAATCTGCAGTGTAAGTGCAACTTTCTCGATATGCAGGATCACCGCTGTTGGGCTATCTGAGCCCTCTGAGATCCTCTGCAAAGTTTCTCGTGTCCGCTGTGATTTGTAGAGTCCTTTTTAAGTCCATTAGGATTAGTAGGATCAACAACTCGAGTTCTCCGAGTCTATCGAGTTCGTGCCAGTCTGTTTTTGATGTGATTGTGCTCCCCTTGAGTCTTAGCATGTCGGCTCAAGGCCTGTGTGTTACTGCACTTCAATCGATGATATTGACATGCAAATTTTTATATTTTCTCGATGCATCTGGACGCGACGGGGAAAACATATCTTATGCAGAAAGATAAAATAAACAACATTTGTCAAAGCATTACATCCAAATTCCTTAACAAATTTGAAATAAAAATAAAATATAAAAAATAAATACTAATAAAAAAAATAAGAAAAAAAAGAGAAATTAGAGAATTAAAATTAGTGAGTGCACAAGCCCGTTTTCGACACCACCATCTTTGGCGATTTTTCTTTTTTTTTTGGCATTGCCAAATGCGATGAAAATTTATATATGTGTACTTAAGATAATAAGAAACTCATGAATTTTTTTTTAAAAACTAATAAAATCATATAGACCCCAAAGTAAAAACAAAACGTAAAAAATGAAAAAAAACATTGTGAATGGGTAAACACGTTTTGACACCTCCATCTTTGAAGATTTTTCATTGTTTTTTTGCTGGGAAAAATTATTTCGAAATTTATAGGCATATACCTAACATCATAGAGAACGCACAAAAAAAAATTCAAGAAAAAAAACATATTTTTAGGTGTCGAAATAATTTTTGGTGAGGGTCGAAGCTCTTCTGGTTCAGACCCCAAACGGGACCCCGAACGCCTGAACGTACAGAGGTCCGCTCAAGGGCCTGAGTACGTATGGGATGGTAACCCTGATCATGACTGCAGCCTCAGATCCCCTTTCCTACATAGGATGAAGGTGTATCCGTTCTTTGACCATGATGGGGCAGCCTGACTCTCTCTCGAGGACCCTATCACTGGTTAAGAACATGCTTTCGTGATAAGTGATATGCATCATCCTCGTCATCAGCGACATGTTAACTCTCTTTAGCATAGAGAATCTGACAAGCTGATAGAGGAAGTACGGGCAGACAACGGTTAAAGTACATGGTATCGGAAAGTTGCTCAAGCTCGTGGATAAAGCCAAGGAGTTAAGCGATAAGAGAGAGATGGAAGGGTTCAAGGATGTTGTGAGGGCAACAAAGGCAGGAACGATGCAACTCACCTTCTCTGCAACTAAAGTCTTTTTTAAGAAGATAGTCACCGAATCTAAGAGGAAGTATAACCGTAAGGACATTAAGAAGAATTCGGTGGCAGTCGTGATACAGAAGGATTATAATGAGGCATTAGAGAAGAAAAAAAAAATAATCAAAGGATTAAGAGAGGATGTATTAAAAGGAGGAAGAATTACTTTAGAAAGGTTCAAGATAATGAAGGTAGAAACTGATGATTTTCTTTTGCCTGTTAAGAAGGATTTCATCTGTGAATTGTGTTAAAAGTACAGTGGTGCCTTTACCTTTAATGATGAGGAGAGGGGACGACTAGATGTTGACATGATCAAGATGGTCAAGAACTGGACTGTTCCTCACACGCCTTGGAACGAGAGACCCACTAAGTATGCGCAGAAAGAAGAAGAGGAGGTGATGAAGTACTTGAACCAGAAAATAGCCTCCAAGGTCGTAAAACCAGCAGATGATGCTTATGTCAATCATTGGTTTTATTTTTGAAAGTCAGGCGAAGGCCTACGCTGGATATAAAACTTGCAAAAAAACTCAGTAAGAGTTCGCGATGCGGGTAGCTTACCCAACGCGGATCCGTTGGCTGAGTTTTTTGTTGGAATAAGCATCTACTCCTTCATAGACTTATTCTCTGGCTATGACCAGTTCCCTATAGATCCTACTAGTCGACCGATGAGCGTCATGCATGCACCCCGAGGCCTCATACAAATGTATGTAGTGCCTCAAGGGTGAACGATTGAAGTCGCGGTTGTCCAGTGAGACATGTTGAACATCATGGAGTACATATGTCCACAGGTGACGTTCTCGTACATTGATGACAATCCGTTTAAAGGACCGAAAGAAAAGGATGAAACTTTAGTGGATGGTCGAGTTAGGCGATTTGTGTGGGAACATGCGTAGAAAGTGGCAAAAGTGCCGGAAAGGTTGGTTAGGTACAACCTGACCGTCAGTGGGTCGAAGTCGCTATTGTTCCAAAGAGAGATAATAATGTTTGGTTTTAGGTGTTTCCTAGAAGGAAGGAGCCCTAATTCGAAAAAGGTGGATAAAATTTTGAACTGGTGTATGTTTCTAAAGACGGTGGAGGAAGTAAGGAGCTTCTTAGGGGTCTGTGGCTTCTGGCGGATCTTCATTCCGGGTTTTGTTAGGATAGCTGAACCTTTCGTTATGACGAGTTCCCTATACATCCTATTAGTCGACCGATGATCGTCATGCATACATCACGAGGCCTCATACAAATGTATGTGGTACCTCAAGGGTGAATGAATGAAGTCGCCGTTGTCCAGCGAGACATGCTGAAGGTCATGGAGGACATATGTCCACAGATTACGTTCCCGTACATCAATGACAATCCGTCGAAAGGACCGAAAGAAAAGGATGAGACTTTAGTGGATGGTCGAGTCAGGCGATTTGTTTGAGAAGGTGCGCAGGGGATGGCAAAAGTGCTGGAAAGGTTGGCCAAGTACAACATGACTGCCAGTGGGCCGAAGTCGCTATTGTTCCAAAGGGAGGTAACAATCTTGGGTTCTAGGTGCTTCATAGAAGAAAGGAACATTAATCCGAAGAAGGTGGATAAAATCATGAACTAGCCTATGCTTCTAAAGACGGTCGGGGAAGTAAGGAGTTTCCTACGAGTCCGTGGCTTCTGGCGGATCTTCATTACGAGTTTTGCCAGGATAGCTGAATCTGGTGCGACAAGGAGCTAGGCTAAAGTGGTCTGATCAAAGAGGGACGAGGACATGAGCACTTCAAGCCAAGCTAAGAGACAACAAAGTCGTTTTAGGGGTGCCTCACTTCGATGATGAACGAGAGAGACCTTTCATCATCAAGGCCAATGGCGGCCCAATAACCTTAGGGAGAGTGTTTGTGCAACGAGATGAGAATGGTAAAGAGAGGTCACTTAGGTTCGAAAGTCACACCCTTAAGTTGGTTGAGAGAGACTATATTTAGTTTAGGAAGGAACTTTTGACAATTGTGCACTGTCTTAGAGTGTTCAGACACTATGTTATGGGACAGAGTTTCATCATAAGAACGGATTCCACGGTGGTGATTGAAGCTGTCAATAGGCATCAACAGGTTGATGCTACGGTCAGTAGGTGGATAACTCATATATGGACATATGATTTCGTATTAGAAAAAGTGCTTACTGACAAGAATCGGGTCGATAGGTTGAGCCACGTGGAATGAAAGTGAATAAATGAGGAACCCCTTAAGGAGGCGTCCTTCGTCGACGAGTTCTTTATGGAAGACGACTATGGAGAGTTACCTCCTGCCCCCAGTTGTTATACGGCCTCAGCTATGGCAACCAATAGAGAAGACTCATGGGAAAAAAGAAAGATCCCTACCTCTACTACATCCTAACTCGAGAGGATGAGGAGGAAGGGTGGTATGGGATGGTAGAACAAGCCGTTGTTGCAGCTAATGAACTGACAGAGAGTTTAAAGATGGCTAAGCATCGATTGAATGAGATAGGAGATGGGTTAGATGACCAGGAGCGAAGTGAGGACGCTGAAGGAAAGTTCGAAAATGAAGAATATGACGGAGAATATAAGAGGATTGGAGTGGCAATGATCATTAACGAGTTGGATGAGTGCTACCATAAGAAGAGAAAAATGACCTTTAAGCTACGTAAGGGTCACCTTTTTGTTGATGCTAAGGACTACCACCATTGAGAGTGGTGTGTGGTAGGGAAAGGCAACTAAAGGTGATCATTGTGATGTATGAGGGTCTAGCAGGGGGACATAAGGGTGCTTATGCTACGTATTATAAAGTATTATGACTATATCACTGGGATGGTATAAGAGATATAGTTATGAAATATTGTAAGTCATGCGAAGCCTGTCAGAAAAATGTCATCTCTGAGATTGATTGAACCCTTATACCTCACTTTTCTTGTTGAGCCTGGTAGTACTGTTCACCTTGATCTAATTACTATGCCACCAGGTAAGGATAAAATGAAATATGTACTAAATATGAGAGAGAATAGTGACAGATTGGATCGAGGGGAAATCTACCTGAGGTACCCCTTTACACGTGAGTTCATGGCTGATCAGGGATCCGGATTCAAAAACGAGATGGTCAGAAAACTTATGTTCAAATTTGGGTTTATGATCAAATTTGTGACACCATATCATCCTCGACTAACGCACCGGTTGAGAGAGGTCATAGGACATTGAAGGATGTTATATCAAAGTGGTGTCATGGTGACTTCAGGAACTGACCATCTTTATTGAAAGCGGCTGTCTATGCTGACAATGTGACTGTCAAACATACTACTGGTTATGCACTTATTACGCTTTGGTACGACCGGTATGCTACTTCTCTCATTGAGAACCTGATTGAGACATGGACCCATGAGGCGCAGAGAGAGTCATACTCCATAGAGGAGCTGATGAGACTGAGGCTCAGGAAGTCAAGGAAGTGGATGAGGCCATAATTGAGGTTACGAAGAGGGTGTTAGACAACAAGTTACCCGATCAGACATAGTGGAACAGCACGAGGTAAATGAGGAAGGAACGACTTCAGGTCGGGGATATTGTACTTCTGCATGATATATCTCGAGATACAATAGACCAAGGTATTGGAGGCGAGGTGGATGAGACTATTCAAAATCATCAGAGAAGTGGAAGGCAAGGTTTATGAGCTGCCAGAGATGAATGACGCAAAATCCCATGGTATTGTATTCGGCTTCCGGCTTTGAAAATTCATACCAGAGATGCAAATTTGATTTTGAGTTCGGACAGAATGTTGAGGCGAGGCCAGTGAGCCGTCTAACTTTGGCCTGGGCATGCTGGGTCGTGGCCAATGTGCCCTCAATGTCATTTGGGACATGACCAGTGTGCCGCCAACTGCGGGATTATTATGTGCTGGGACGTAGCCAGTGTGCCGCCAACCACGGGATCATTATGTGGTGGGACGTGACTAGTGTGCGGCCAACTATGGATGATGATTATGTGTTGGGACGTGACTAGTCTGTGTCGTCACCTGCATTTGTTAGTCAGCTTTACATGGTTATGGATTATTATGTTTTATGATTTCGGAAGATGAAGCCGGATATAAGCAACCTACAATAACTTTGCTCTCAGTGGTGGACTCGGATGTCCGCCGGGCCCTGATTGGCCACAATTTTGTTATGATTGCGAGTTAAATTTTTGAATTTCAGTTCATTGCATTGTATCTGGCTTGCCACATGTTTTGGGAGATGTCTGGGGATTGGGAGTCAGTTTATGAGATTTCAGTTCTTGCCTCTGGGTGTATTTCATTGGTCTGAATGCCATTGTGAAGTGAATGATTGTGGGATGAAGTGAAAATATGTTTTTTTCCTCTCATAAGTCAGCGCTCAATTGATGGGGCAACCTTCTTGTACGATTGTGTAAGGAGGATTGACTTGCATCATCTGGTACAAGATGATTGATTTATCCTTGGAAGAGGGTGGTACTTGACCAAGTGAAGTGTTTCAGTGGTCGGGATGGGGTTCCTCTCCAAATGGGCCTTGGTGGTTAAGCACTACCAAACTCTGACGGGATGGGTTGCCAGCAAGGTGTCATAGTCGATTGAGTGATATGTCCGACCTTGTGGTCAGGGCGAAGATCACTTAGCATCGCAGCGGATTAAAACTTGCTGCATTCTTTGTGATGGAAGGGGTGCTCTCGCTACAGTCGCTGGGTTATCGCAATGGTTCACCTGTGAGAATCCAACCACGGTGACGTCCCTTGCGGTGCCAACACTTACGTCCTTCATGAAGGGGCATAAAGTTTCGATTGCGCCTCTTGAGCAAAAGATGATTCCCTGAACCAGGATTTCACAGGTTCCGAGGTTAGTTGCATTGACGGGCGTCCGAGCCATCGCGGCAGACAACTTCGAACCCTCTGGTGGTTAACCGTTCCCGGGTCGCCGCATGGCGATTGGAGACGGTTATTTGCTCGGCCTGTTGACCACCCGGTGGGAATATAGTGTGTTGATGTCTTCTCATTGCGCACTCATATAACCGAGCCTCTGATGGAGCGGATTCGCATACTTCGCGTTTTTATGCCTCCTCGTCATCGATGAATTACCTTTTCGCCTTAACGCTCTCTCCTCATCTCCCTGTATTATGGGCAAGTGGTGTAGATTCATCGCTATCCTTGGAGATCCGTCCTCGGCGTATCCCTCATTTTCGCCAGCATATGGGGCTCCATAGTCGACAATGGATCGAGAGTTGCATGACGATTTATTGTTGCATTCTCTTTGTCATTATCCATTGGGAGTGCGACGAGCCTTAAGGAGACAGCGAGACGCTGTCGTTGACGACGAGCTGAGCTTTCTGCTCATCCAAGCGCGAGAGATGGGAACGGAGGGCCTGCTTATCGACAATATACATGAAGAAGTGGTGGACAGTGGTCGTTCAAAAGTTGTTCACGAGTTTTTTGTGTTCCTTGTAAAAATCCTCAAATATTTGCTACTTGACATCATCTCGCAAGGAGAGAACTCACCAACACCTGAGATTTTGGAGAGGACGCTCACCCCAACGGTGGTGTTGGAGAAGTGTATAGAGGAAGATAATGTTATGCACGCTCACAATCCCATGAAGTAGTGTTACCTCGATCTCCAAGTGGTTGACTTCGAGTATCTCGGTTTTTGGGAGATGCACCTTGGACATAACAAGATCCCCTCTTACGACGAGCTCGGACCAGAGTTGAATAACGACAAAGAAGAAGCAAGGTCCACGTTAGAGGAAGAGAAGAAGTGGAGTGAGTATTTGGAAGCGACCGAGGTGAGGAGCTTTTCGGGTTGGAACTTCCTTCCTGTCAACTTGAGGATTAGTGGTGGTCTCGCCGTCACGAGTCGACAAACATCGGCCATCTGCCACGCGTCCAGCTGTTGCCGGGGATTCGGCAAGGAATCATAATCTACCTATGGAAGTCGCCAACTATTGCGAGACGAAGAATCCTCACACTGCCGCCGCATATCCTGCTTGCCTTCCCCCATCTCTGTTGTCCACACAACGATTCGTCCCTGTCCATCTTCCTGCCCTGGCGCTCCGTCGCCGTTCTCTCTTTCGCCACCCTCTTGACTTTCTTTCTTTCTCCGGACTCCCACACATCGAGTTTTCAATGACTATGATGTTTTTACCCCCTCCCTCTTTTATAAGAATCACACAACCCGCCTCATTTTTGTAAGTTGTGAGTTTTTCCTCATCCCACATTCGGAAGGCCCTAACACTCCTTCCTCAACATCCTTCTCTTTAGTGTAGCGTGGAGGCAGTCCAATGACATGGAGTTGTATGGAATCATCTCGGGAATCTTTCCCACCGTTGATGATTATGACTCTCTATGTGATGCGGCACTCCTCACTATCCCGACCCTCTATGCCAATTACCTCGCCGCCCCCCCTCGCCCGAATGGTCGCTTCCCTTGCGCTGATCACATCGTCCACTTTGTTGATCTACAAGATGTTGTGTCTGATCATTTGCCTTCTCCCTCGACAATGGCCACAGTTGCTGTCCGCGCCCATACGCATCGACTACAATCACGCGGAGCACGCATACATCGCCATGTGGAAACTTGTAGAAGGGAGAGACGACGCCACGATCGAGACCATGACGGTGTCACCTAGACGACAACTAGACACTCATGACCGCGATGTTGTTCCCCAATGGTTCATCTGCTTGTTAATACACGGGGTTCTTCATTCACCACCTCGCCTATTAAGTCTCCTTCTCCACCTCCCCCTCTAATCCTATCTTATTTATGATCTATCAAATGTAATGGATCGAGCTTGATACATTTCGACGGATAGAGCTGAAGCAGGATCGTGAAAGGTCCCGACCCATGAAGCAAGGGTTGTCATGCGAGGATTCGGTCCCTAATAAAGATACAAGCTTTTGGTGGTGGTGTGATGGATGAGGATGAGTCGCTTTGTGCATTCTGACCACACAGAGTCGATGAAGAATTGGGATGAGAACCAATCCATGAGGAAAGGATTTTACGCCAGAGCATTTTGTATCCTTTGTGGGAGAAACCATGTTTGGAAATTGTTGTTGGATTCATTTATGGTCTTCTAGCTCCTCGTTTTTCGCTATATTTTGTTTGAATGATTGCTAAATTCATGCAACCAAGAGATCGCAAATTTTTTGAAACCCTTTGAGCTTAACGCACTAGCTTGTGTGCATAAACGAGCTTCATATCCTCTTCATTTTTGTAGTGCTTTCTTGATGATCGGGGTTGATCTAATCCACTTTTGTTCCTTTACCCGATCGAGGTTGCATTTTCGATGGATGGTAAAGTCGGGTTTCGGTCGTCTCGATCGTGGTTCTAACCTCTTGCTGATTCATAGGGTTTGTCCTTCACGGGCCACAATGCATGGGACACGTCGACCAATCTCGACTTTTGGTTTCTACAATTTTCTCTTTGTATTGTGTTGTACTTCTATGTAGGATTTACATGCGTTGTAGCGAGCATGCTCAAATTTCCTTCAGGTTATGAATTTTAAAAATCGAGGGTGTCATTTTGGAGATATCCCTGCAAGCCCCATAAATTTATTTGCTAATGCGGATGATAGAATAAAAATGGATGTAGGAATTCACACGTTTTAGATTTCGAGTGTAAAATTTTGAATTTTTTAATTTCAATTCGATTCTAGGAATAGGTGCAACTTCACTGGCATTTCGCGTAACTGTTCTGATGCCTTTTTTATTTTGCACGCATACATCCTTCAGTGGCACATTCCTCCATGCAGTCTTTTCTCGTTTCCTCGGATCCTTTCGTCGTGCCATCATTGGGAAACTGTAATTGTCTTCTTCTCCCTCCCTTCTGCTCTTTCTTCCCTCTCGCTTTTGTTGAATCTTGGTCTTACTCCATATTGCTTCTCATGACCTCCTTCCCCTCCTTCGGCTACACGTAGGAACGCCCTACAAATTCCCCACATAGTTGTAGAAGTCGGTCGGCGGCGTGCAAGGAGGCTCTAAACTCCTCACACTACGATCAGATTGACTATGATGTACTCTATGCGGATCAACATGACCCTCCTGTGCATCTCCCCTTTTCTCGTCCCCTCTCCTCTATCCTTCCTCATCATTCTCCTTACCTCCTTCATGCAGCTATAAATCTTGCGAGCGGATCGTTTTGCTCTCTCGCAATGCATCAACCAACTTGGGTGGAGTGTGACTAGATATGGTGGTCAAGGTTGTCACATGGGGATCCGCATGGGATGAGCTGGGGTTGCGGTTTGACCGCGGACCCTTGGCTCGGGGATCCTCAACCTCGGACCCCAGGGATGCGGGGACCTAGGGGGGTTGAAAAAAAAAATGGTTTCCCCGCACTCCCCATGAGGAAAAATGTGAGGAACCCCTATTATTTCCCTTGAAATCTCTTTCCCTAGGCCCAAAAAGAATTAATAATTGTCGGAGCCCCGCCCCCGCCATTGCACCTTCGTCCTCGCCCCACCATTGCGTCCC
>BFEA01000617.1:801373-819452 GCA_003427395.1 Chara braunii | reverse complement strand
CCCTGACCCCGCACCTGCCGCCGGTCCCACTCGCCCCTGCACGCCCCCCGGACCCTGGAGCCTCGCACCCACCTCCGACCTCGTTCCAACTTCTGACCCTGGGGTCTTTAACCCCAACACCCGCCCCTGACCTCCGTAACCACCCCTGAACCTCTGCCCGTGAATTCCTGACCCTCGCACCCATGACCGCACCTGCCACAACGATTGTTGGGGTTTACCGCTAGGTACGTGGAGGTCAGGATCGCTAGTGCTCGAGCGAGATGAGGTATGCTGATGGTTAGTTAGATTGTCGGGGCCATAACTTGAGAGCAGAAGGTTTTGTTCCTTATCTTCTTCTTCTTATGTTCGTAAGTTGCATGGCGAGATACTAGTTTTCCCCCACAATCGAGCGAGTGTATATTATGCTCTTCTTTTTTTTTGTGGATGTATGAGTGAATGGATGGTTGTTGTACGTGCTCGACTCGCAATGATTGCATGTGAATTAATGTGTCATTGAGCTCCTCCTATCGTTTCGCCAATACGTTTGTATGATCTTGTTGGGCAAGTATCGATTGAAAAGCAAAAGCCCTCAAAGGTTGCTTAATGATGCGTATGCCTTCCTTTCTCTCGTCGTCAATTAAGAATCGAGGTGAACTATCGATGGTGAATAGATGGATGAAACTCTCTTTCGTTTTCTGTAGTAAAAATTTTTTATAGGAGAAATCATCGCCCTCAATCGACGAAGTCGGTTCATCTCTCGGTACAATCTGTCACTTGCAAGAAGAATGTAACGAGGACATCCCCCCGTACCTTCGTTGAGTGCAAACTTGAAGCATTACAGTCGGCTAAGTACTCCGAGGATCCTACACAGACATATGTTGGTTTCCTACATATTATCCATTATATAATATTGAAATTCATTCAATAAATAGGTTAGGATTTTCCCGCATATAGTGAAGTAATAATGTCAGAGATTACTCGTTTTACATGACTATGAGTTTACCACTTTCATCGGCGAACAACCAAACCATTGATATAATCACTTGTAAGATCTTAGGTACGAGTCGTATGGCTGATGTGTGTAAGAAAGAAAAAGGGTCTTGCACATCATTCTCATCACAACAGATAGAACCAGAAGGTTCGGTTAACAACTTTTGAAAGTTGAAAAAAAATTGTGAATCAGTCGTTACGGAGAACATATTTTTCGATCTTTGACGAGGTCTTCTTATACAACCTGCAAAGTATATGCCGAACGATTTAATTCAATATTGATATAAAAGAAGTAAGCACGTTTGACTTAATAATAAGTTATTACCACGACATTAACTTGACCTTGTAATTTATGCCTTCACCGTTTTAAGCTCGTTAATAAGTTTATATAGAGGAGAAAAGGTTATGTTTTCTCCAACTCCAGGATGTGATGAGTCGACATCGCAATTGTGTTAATTGAAGCACAGTAAATGAAAACCCAAAAAAAAAAATGTTGGGTTTGAACGAAATTTATTTAGGATTCTGAGAGTACAGTTTTTAAGCCTTCTATATGAGCAAAATTCTTTGCAAAGTAAAAAAAAAAAAAAACAAGAATAAAAAAATATTTTTGAGAACCACTAGAAGTGGCGAGGAAAAAAGAAAAAATTTTCACAGTAAATCATTACTAGGCGGAGCATCATATATTTATAAATTCAAATATCCATGTTTTTTTTTTATCTTAAAAGATCATGTGTATAGTCTTATAAGATGTGTATCACGACAAACATGTTCGAGGGTTGGGCGAACGTGTGAACGTGTTATCGTGTTTTTTTCTTTTGGTTTTTTATTTTTAACTTGCGTTTAACTAAGAATTTGAATATGTCTCCGAGACAAAAGTTATTTGTGTTATTATTTTACATAACATAAATTTTTCAACAAAGATTTTACTGTTAACCTCAAAATTGTTTTATAGAGTCTATAAATGTTGAAAACGGCATATAAACCTATATGCCAAAATTCACAAAAACTGTTTTTTTACAACTTTCGAGTTTGTTTTATTGGAGCTCTGTTTTTTTGTAAATCCATTGAGAATGACTTATAGTCCTATAACAGGATCTTTGCAAGAAAGAGTTTTCCTCCACATCTTGAAGATCGCTCAATGGTTTGCTTGCTTTTTTGCCCTATCTCTTAGAAAGTGGTCGAAAATGTGTTTTTTTTTTAATCAGAAATGAAAGTTTTTTTACTTTTCCGCTTTATACAAAATATTGGGTTTTGTGGTTTTGTTGGGTTTTCACGAATCGTGTGTTAATGGTAAATAACTCTTACTAGAATGAAATGAATACTATCCATTGAGGCGAAGTGGTGCAATCTGCGACATATAAATGCAGCACTAGTGTCTTAAAATCAATCGAGGAAGCTCACATGCGGCTTCCTTACTCAAATATTAATTTTTATATAGGTCTAGATGAATTTTTTTTATTCTTTGTGGTGTTGACTATGTTTTTTAATACCTATTTGCATGTTAGTAGGTTGATCTAGTATTCAAAATTACAAGAAAAGTATAAGTTTTTTTATTTCTGGAAGTTTTTACGATTGTTGTGTTTTAGCATGCTAGATCTTCTACTTTTTTATGTGTTCTTTGAAAGTGTTTTACTCCCTACGTTTATTATTATAGGGGTATAGGGTTCTAAACAAAGAAAACTACGAGCAGCATATCATAAAATAAAACATGACAAAAATAAATTAGCTATGCGACGTCGATCGTTGAAACTTCTATGATTTTAGAGAATTGCAAGGTACAACAATTGATACACAAATTTATCAACATTTATATGAATCATGGGGAAAAAATAAAGATTTCGTGCTATTATTTATAAAACTTTCTATTGCCTAGCTAATGAGAACTTGTCTATGAATGTAGTTACATATTTTGTTAACATGATTGAAAATTCATAGCAATATTTGATGTTGTTCGCTATATTTTGTTATTAATAAGATTTATAAATCAGTGGTTTCCATTTGTAACAAAATCAATAAAATAATTAAAAGCATGAAAACGGATTCAAGCAAAACATGTTAGTTAAGGAAAAATACGACTTTGAAATAACATCGTACAACATGAGAAATTTGGGCCCTAAAGGACCTTTGTATTTGACTGATCGCCGACCAAAAAAAAAAAGTTGGCCATTTTTATCATAATTTTTTAGCCATCTTTCCAGAAATCTTTCTTATAAATGTCACTATCTTTTCTTATCCATTGAGTGATTTTGAACACTTTTGATGTTATACACAGTTCCATGATTTACGCCTTAAGGGTGTTCGATCTCCAAGGATCCTTTAATATATCATTGTGTACCATGAAGAATACTCATTATAGCATTCAGGATCGTGTCAGCACTACGTTCCGGTCTGAAGCCATGTGAATGAGTGGAAAAACAGGGTTGATATTTAGGTTCTCATACTTGCAAAACATGCGTTCTACCACTTGAACTACGCCCCCGACGGAACGAAGGAAATGAGATTTGAACCCATGATACAATATAACTTTGTCCTTCTTCACTCTCTCACATGAAACAATCCATGAAATCCTTAATTCATGAATTTAAGCTTTACACAGAGGACGTGTCTTTAACTTCTTCTTCTACGTACACCTGTGTAGAAGCACCCAAAGGAGAAATTGGTGTATATTTAGTTAGCAACGGAACCAATCGTTCTTATTGTTGTAAAATTTGAGCACCTAGTTTTGTTCATTTACAAGAGCTTGATTTTATGTCGAAACATCACTTGCTCGCAGATGTGGTTACTATCATAGGTACTTAGGATATTGTGTTCGGAGAAGTAGATAGGTAGCACTTCGTGTCATATAATATGATGGACACAAAGTGCTATTGTTTGACATTATAAATTTATTTCCAAGGGATAAGTTGAGGCCGGGGACCTCACAGTTCTACCCGGAGGCTAGGGCCATTATCGAGATGCAACTTAAAACAGAAGAGCTGGAAACCGGGTCCAGCGTCACCAAACTTATCCTTAATTCACAACAACTCCCAAAACAACTAACGATCTCGCTCGATAAAAGAATAAGTACTCGTGGCTAGTCGGGCCTAACCATGAGTTTACCTCTATATAACTCTTGTTGAGGCAGACAATTTAGCATATCCTATCACAACTTTTAACCGCCATGTTTGAAAATTTAGAACACGAGAAGACAAAAGTTGCTCTACGTAGCTTGTGACTCGACCAGGACGGGGGGAGAGGAGTTCTCCGTTCAAGGTGGGGTGCTTATTCGTTCCTCATGACCAATCGTGGCCAGCAACGAAGGACTATCATTTATCCTACACAATATTGAGTCTTTTCCCCAAGTATTCCAAAACCACTTTCATTGATTCTGATTTGTTCCACACGTCGTTTGCCTTTGCCTTTGCCAATCAAACATAGTCGTTCTTATATTTGAAGTAATACGCTTCTTCACTTTAATACCGTACATAAATTGGTGGTGGAACAATGGGTTGTTCCTATCATCCCGTTTGCCTTCGCCTTTGCCAATCATACATAATCATTCTTATATTTGAAGTAATACGCTTCTTCACTTTAATACCATACATAAATTGGTGGTGGAACAATGGGTTGTTCCTATCATCCCATATCATCTTCATTGTGATAGCTCTGATAAAAGGTGCCACATACTTCCGTTCACTCATACCTGCCGCACATCCTGTCAAGATCCACTTATCTGTTTACCAACTTCTTTCTCGTAATATTTTCCCAGTGTTGAATCCACCAATCTTTGATTCGCCGTGAGGTAGGACAAGTAAGTCATAGGTGTCTTATTGTCTCCAATCCCCATTTGCATCTAGTGCAGGTCGTAGAAATGTCCATGCCTTTTGTCACCAACCAAACAGCTGATGCTGTAGGCAAAATGACTTATAACCAAAGCATACTGACTAGCTTTTGGGAAGGGATACCTTTCAGCTGATGCTGTAGGCAAAATGACTTATAACCAAAGCATACTGACTAGCTTTTGGGAAGGGATACCTTTCAGCTCAATCCATAAAATGTGCATCGATTCAATGGAGGTACCCGACTTATCTTGCTCAGACTGTCTCTTTACTACCGTAGTATACGGCTGCTTTCTAACTTTCATCCTAAGGAGTCCAGTGCCTACACTGGGTTTATACTCCTCCAAATAAATCAACTTACCATTTGAGTATTGCACCAACCTAGTACAGATAGGTGTATGTCGAGTAATGTCACTGGCCTACCCTCCGTAATTAACAAGCTCTTAGACTGAGCTGATTGTTTGGTTTGTCACAGTACTACAGTCCGAACTGCAGTTTCTTCAATCGCTCTCATTGAGTCTAACTTACCTGATGCCCCTGGATAGATTTCCTTTGTGAAACTTCAGTCCTCTGCCTTATGTCATTCAATTGCTTCCAAACCTCCATCCGACACCGGACCCTTGATCTGCCAAAAGTCGTGACGTCCGTTTTTGTTGAGTTTCCTTCCCCATAATCCATCCACTGGTATGAATTTTGTTTGCATGATCCGCACCCAACCTTCATGAATAGCCTGGATAAGTTTCTGCAGTTTGGGTTGCACGTCTCTGATTCTAAACAATTTTTGTTTTAAAATTGTGCTATCAAGCCAGTCCATCTTATCCTCATTCCAAATATCTTTTACCCTAACTACCCCTCGTTCTATCCATGCTTTGCCAAAGTTCCTCGGGGAGCCTTGGGTTGAAAAACAGTTCCCAGATTCGTCCTGGATGTAAGGGTTTTCAAAAAGGATTTGAGTGAGGACTGTATCCTTCGAATTCGGTGGATCTCTCTCTGTAGGCATCAATTTTTTCCAGGCATACAAGACATCACTCCAAAACTTGGACTCGAGTTGTTTATTAACATAGGAGGGTATTAGAAGCCAGGCACAAACATCTTTCTGTCTACTTAATGACCATTCTTCACTTCAGATATGTAGACCAGGAACAACCAAAAGTTATCTGTGATTGTAGTCAGGACTTTTATTAACCATTTTGCCAATAAGGCCAATTTTTTTTGTTTAAGATCCAGTATACCTACTGCTCTTTGATGTCTAGGAAAGGTGTGTTTTCCAGGCTACCTTGGGCATGCACCCTTCCTGTTGCTGTGTTTTTGACTTCCGGACGAAACGTTCAGCCGCCCTCTTGATTAGTCCATATGTCTTATAACAAAGAATATGAACTTCTAGCTTGAACCACAATACCGATCCTGCTCCAGTTGATAGGACCAAGACCCGACCCAATAGAGACAAACGTCTTGTCCGCTTCTAACTTGTTATCCGGTTGCAATACTTTTCCACCAACATGACATCTTGAAACGCTTAGTTATTAGACAAGGACACTTGTATTCCAAAAAAACCTTATGATGCATCCGTAGGCACAATTTTTAATCCCCATTTGACTTTCATATCGTAGGAAGGTGAGAAAAATTACGTTAACTTATTCCAATTAACAGATACATCTGATAATTCACAATAGGAATTTAGAACTGTTCTTAAGGCTCTTAGGTTTTCTTTGTTGTTTTGACAAGCAAGAGTTAAATCATCCCTCAAAGCACCCTGTTTGCATTGGATGCAGTTTTTAAGTTTCAAGCCCACAATTTCGTCATTAAATTAAATATTATTTAATAAGATTTTCAAGTGCACTACAAAAAGGAGAGGGGCTAGAGGGTAACCTTGCCTTAAGGACCTGGTGAGAGAGAATTCCTTTGATTGTTGGTCGTTGACCATAATTGTGGTTGTCGCGTCAAAGCACATTGTATTGACCCATCGACAAAACGGCTGGCCAAAACCCATGTGTTTCAGAGTGGTCATCACAAAGGCTCATCTAACACGATCATAGACCTTTATTAAGTAAGAGAAATGCCACATTCAGGTTGTCCTTCATGATGATTTTCTGGGCCTGAATGGATGCAACAATGTTTTCAGTTATACTTCAGAATTTATGTTTCACAAATGCCCCATGTTCTCTCAAGTCTAGCAAGCATTTTGCTAGTCGTAAAGCCATAGTTTTTGCGAACAGTTTTTGTTAAGCATTCAGAAATCGTCAGTTCAGGATTTCTTTTTTGTCTCATTTTTTATACAACAGAGAAATGACCCGTTTAGTCATACTTTTACTTGATTTGCCCCTTGTGATAACTTTATTAAATATCTCAATAACATTCGACCTGGTTGAGGCCATAGAGCCACGTACACCTCAATCAGGAGGCCGCCTTCCGCGGGACATTAACCTTTTGCTATTCGACTGGTGGTTTTTGACAACTCCTTTTAACGTCAATGGTTTATCAAGATCCAAGCGTGCTATAAGAGAGATCTTGTTCTGAGAGTGATTCTAAAAGGTGCTTGTTATTCTTAGGTCAGAATCCATGTCATCATACGGTCATCGTGGAGTTAATACGACTTCAAAATAAAGTTTGGCAAATTCCTATATCTGATGTAAACCATAAAAAATTATTAGATGGACGGAGAATATGTGTACTAACGCCTTCATTGGTGGGTGTGATTTTTGTAGTATCAGACGACAAAATGTTTCTTTAGTTAGCCTATCACATGTAATGATGTTCTTTTGGCTCGACCGCTCTTTCCACTGTTTTTATGCATTGTTTTCAGTTTCGCCAGTAGTCGTTTTCGTGTCTGCTTTTACCACGCGATATTTGGGTACCTGGGAATAGGAATCCGGAATCAGTATGTGATATTATAATTTCTTTGTTTAGCTCTAGTTCGAGCGTACTTAGAAAGGTTGATATAAGATCAAGTATCTCAATTGCGTCAGGAAGAGGGTCGATAATGTCAGTTACGAAGTCATCTATGTATCGCACATAGCTAAGACGTCGAAAGTTTGCGTCTGGCACTTCGGGTTTGTCGTATTGCTTGTTTAGGGTCTCATATATGTATTTGTCCAATTGATGTAACATAGTGTTAAATAGTAGAGGCGTTCACAAGAACGTAAGAGAATATCCAACACTTTGTCCAATACGCATCCGAAACATCATCATAACTCAGGCTCTCTTCTGGAGCTTTAATTCTGTAAGTGATATATTTTTCCTCCCTTTTTCGATTTTGTGCTTGAATATGAGAAAAAATGTTGAATACTCGCTGCAGTATATGAATTCGCACCTCCACCCAGTATTTCTAATCGCAAAACAACTTTTTAGCTCCCTATAATGCCTTTAATTGGTTTTGTGCCCAGTGAATTATACCTGGGTCCTTCAACAGAGACACATTCAATTTGTAATAGTATGGGCCCCTCTTCGGGGGTTCCACTGATTTGCAACCCCCCCACCACTGGCCTGTGGTCTGGAAGGTCTGAAATGTGTATATCCACGTCTGTACAATCCTGCCATGGTTGACCTTTCATCAAAAAGTAATCCGGTGTTCTTCGGACTGGTGGGGTTCGTGAACCAAACGAAGTGTAAGCTCGGGTGGTTGGAAGGAACATTCATTAGCCATCAACCAAAATTTGTAATATTATGAAGTTGTGCAAAAGGCTACTGTCCGATCTGATCGGACTCACTTTAGGATTGTCTAATCTTGGGTTCAGGATAATATTCTAGTTGGCCGCAAGAATAATATTTTTGAAATCCGACACTAGACCCGGTAGCTCAATTAAAAAAGTTAGTCTTTGTTTATAATCAACAGCTACATAAATAGACATAATGGTACAGTCCTGCGTCCCCATTTCAAATTTTACTCATACCCACCTCCCCCACAGATCCACCATTTAATCGATGATTACTACATCCAAATTTTTGTGGATGAAAATTGTCGTCCCACCTCTAGGCGACCAAAACTGATGACCAAACCACCAATTTTGAATTTCGCTACACCGAAGTTCATTCAATTTAGTTTTTGAAAGACGTACCACCTGTATTTTGTTCTCGTATAACCATTATTTTAAACAGTTCCGTCTTTGCTTAACACCTGTGTCACACATTCCCTTAACGTTCCAAGAAGCAAGCCTTAGCTTGCCACTAGGAGGCATGGGAGACTGCATGACCGATAGTGAATTGGATGCCGCTTCTTATCCCTCGTTTTCCATGTGATTGTTTCCTTCGTCGACTTTCATCTCGTCTTGAGGTCCTTTCCCACTGGACTTGGAGCAGGGGCAATAACTTGGGTATGAGGATCGAGTCCCTCTGCGCCGATGTTATGAACCACTCAGCAATCACTGTCGTCGAAATTCCAGGAATCACTCGGTTACCTTGCCGATCTTCGTTGAGTGGAGAAAACAAGGATGCAAGGGGAAACCAACTTCTGTTCTGCCTTGCAATAATACTGTTTGGTTCATCATTCATTTTAATTTTGCACTTCCATCAAGGCATAATAGAATTGAGCCCTCTCCCTTGTCCTGGTTTACGCATTCTGCCCTTCCACCCGAGTTTGAGGAATAAGACGGTTTTTTAACACTTGTGGAATAATTTTGGACACTTTATTCATAATAGTATTACTTGTGAGGGAGCATCTGTTGTTGTCGTGACCAATTCCAGAAGTCCATCATTTGTCTGAGAAGCCATAACCATCTTATTCGTGTTAGCACATAAAAGGAGGTCCAGGATTTTATGAATATCCTTATCCTCACGCCCTGAAGTAGTGAGGGGTTGCACTTCTTTCAAGGCGATATGGTGGCCCACCTTTCTATTCACAGAATCCCTATTAATTAGAGATTATTTGCTTGACTCTGAAACTGACTTAGAGATATGGCTTTTGCCATTTCTTCCATCCTCCACGACATCCGGATTTGGGGACTGTGTCCTCGACCTTTTGAAGGGCGAGTGTGTACTTTTCTTACTCCTTGGTTCACCTTCGCTAATAACAGCTTCGACCACCTGTACTAAGGCATTTTATTCCAAGTTCTTCCTGCCGTGTTCGTCTCCCTCTTCCATATCCACATTTGCTACATTCTTCTGAGTGGGCGTATGTTCTGTTTCCTTGTCAGAGCCCGAGGCTTCCTTTTGATTTGGTCTTCCCCCAGAATCCGAACGACGCATTGAGCCCGAATTCTGATTGGCGCCTGACCCATGAGACCCTTGGAGGCTCCCTATCGTGTTACTCATGTGTGACTTTGCGCCGTCATCATTGCTCCGTTTTGACTTCTAGAACCGTGGTGGGAGGAGCATTGAGAGACTGATTGGCCTTTCACCATAGAAGGGCCTGGTTTACCCTTAGAGTTGTAGATCGTCAGATTCGTGTTTTTTTTCTGACCAGTGAAACGTCTGAAGCCGGTGGTAGGGGGTTCTTCCCTTAGCGGTACGAATCCTGAAAAGGACGGGTTCGGCGGAAAAAGTTTCTGCCTATTTGTGCTGTGAAGAGATCTGGATCTTCGTATGCAACACAATGTTCATCATTTTCCGTATGATAAGTGGTGCGACATACGGCACACCATGGTGTTGCCGCCGAAATGACTTCAAAATGGTATGTCCCCTGACGAGGAATGTCCACCAAGCGCCAATGTTGGACTATCTTACGGACTTTGAATTCCAGGTCAAAGCGCATTGTACCAAGTTCAGGTTCATCCTTATATTCCTCAAAAGGGTGTACTTTCAATATCGCACCAAACGTTTTTTCCACAACTGTCTGAAGGGTTGGAAAAAGCTGAAAGGGCACTCTGGGGCATCGGATCCAACAAATTTTCAATAGAAAAATTCCAACGATAAATGAAATTAAAAAAAAACATTCCATAAAAAAAAATTCCTTCATATTTATAAATTATCATTCCAATGTTCGTCCAATTCTAAAATTTCCAATTTAATTTGATCAGTTCCCATCTAAATATGAGTTTTCCTTTCCAACTATATGTATTTGTTCAAGATGGAATGCAAGGTTGGACGAGTTTATGAAATGTTTTAATTAGACTTTCATTCTACTACAACAAATATCTTCTAATTTGGATTGGATTAACCCTGCGTAGCACGGCGAACGTGTTTCCGCCCCTTCATGTTCACGCGAAAATGTTCGCGCGTTCGCGCGAACAGCTCGCGAACATGTTCGGGCGAACATAATTTTTTTTCATAAAATATATATATATATATATATATATATATATATATATATATATATATTGTCACAGCCCCTCGTTTGTTGTCCTCTTCTCCCTCTCTGCCTACGGTTTACCGGGCAGTTCTATTTGACGATATATATATATATATATATATTCAGCCTCCTGATGAGTCGGTGAAACTCCGACGAAACAGTTTGTCACAGCCCCTCGTTTGTTGTCCTCTTCTCTCTCTCTGCCTACGGTTTACCGGGCAGTTCTATTTGTGACGATATATATATATATTTTTTTTATTTTTAACTCATGATTGGCTACGAATTTGAACATGACTCCAAGGCAAACGTTGCTTGTATTGTTATTTTACATAACATATAGTTTTTTTCAGATTTTTCTTAGAATTTATTTTATTATTTTTTTAAAATATTTTTTATATTTGCGTTCGAAGGGTTTTGAGCGATTGTTCGCATTCGGACGAACATGTTCGCGTTCGCCTCCGAACGCGAACACGGTGCTATGTAGGATTAACCTATTTATGACTGGAAATCCTTGCTTAGAATGACAGTCCAATTCATGATCTCGTCCAAACTTTCATTCCATCTCTAGCATGCAGTTCAAATAAGAAGGGATACCCCATTCTTGGAAGGGAAGTTTTCAAGTAAGACGGAAAATGTTAAAATTGGAATGACATTTTTAAAGATAGAATGAAAATTTAAAATTTAGAATGCAATTTTACTCTAGAATTATTATTTAATTTTGAAATTTTTTCCGTTGTTGTATTCTGTCTCTTTGTACTCTTTCATTTCAAGCAGCGTCATCCACAACAACAAGGTAAGTTTGTATGTCAAGTCCAAATGACCCTCCTTCTTTTTGAGGCATTCGATAATTGTTGCCTGTGAAGAGATGACGGAGGCAAGGTTTTTGCCTTTGTTGTGATATCGACCCCGTTTAATTGCATCAGAGATCAGCCCTGCGTCATACCAAAGGTCCTCATACAATCTTACGAGTTTCTTCCTGGTGTCATTCGACATTATCGATGCTCTTTCTTGAAACAGAATGGTGATTGCATGTTCTTTTAACCAAGTTAGGTTTAATTCCGAAAAATTTTAATTCAGATCAAAACGGGTGAACTCTTCCCCTAACTGGCCACTCCAATATCCAACCAAGAGGGTAAAACACCGTCTCTGAAACAAGCCTCAAAAAGTGAGTTTATCTGTTTTTTTTCTTTTCTTGAATAAACTCTGGCTGGAGGCGACATACTGATGGTAAAACGTCAACGCTTGGGAGAATAGCCTTTACTTGAGTATAGTTAATATAGAGGCCACTAATAATGGATTCCGAATACGTTAACCAGAACAACCACTTTCCACCACCATGCAACAGGGGAGGTGGGGGCGGTAGAACATTTTTACCTCCAGCTTTTCACACAGGAGCATGACGACTTGGCTAGATCGTTGCTGACAGGCGAATTAAATTCGAAGGGAAAAACCTTCCAGTTCACCTGACTCTAGCGTATTTCCGGTTGTCTTCATGTCATAAGTTGTCGAGGCGTCTTCCTCCAAAGAGGCACAGAGGGCTCTTGCGGCCACTCATGGTTAGGTTCCACCCAACTTCAAAGGTTGTTTGCTATTCAGTGTGAAAGCAACGTTCCTAACCCTAACCTCCATAGCTTAGCTACGGGGTCGAGCGGCAGCTGAGGTACCCTTGAAATTACCGAGAGTGAAGCATTGATCCCGCAGGTGACATCCGCAAGGAAACCGCGCGTTAGCGCTGCCCAAGCGACGCCCGCGTCCTGCCCAAAGAGCCCTTCAGAAAACCCCTCCCAGTACTTCGAAAGGTCCCTGCCAAAAATTCTGAAGGACCTCGTCAGCAGGAGAAAAATAGTTTCTGAGCTTATACTACAATCCCTGACGATATCCCCCTCCCCCCTCCCCCCTCCCACAGATTTCCCAGACCCGTTCCCCCTCCCTGATCACACATTGATGGAATTAAGCTGGTATGGTAGGGGGTAAGGAGTTGAGTGGCCCATTCAACCTGGACATGAGAGGAGTTCGATAGCTGGGCAGTGGGAATGACGGATGGGGCCCCTACCTCCTGTCGCTCCCTGGAGTAAGGAGGCCCATCCTCCTCATTCCAACTGGCACCTACCAGCCCTCCTTCGGTGCCTGCCTGAGCAGGGCCCCGCAATGGCACAGGCAAAAGTCAATAAGTCACTGTTCCCATATCCTGTGCAGTCGATCCCCTGGACTCCAGGGCAATCAATCCTGACAGGTCTCTGATTCATTTTCCTCCGACAAATTTGGGATACCTAATGTAAAAGGGACACTGGACCTGGTTTCCAACAGGTGAAGCTCCCCACCAATAGATGGAGCCTCCCCTGAGTGGTGCCTGCTCTTACCAACATCACTATCACCCCTGAGGGATGTTTAAAAAAAAAAAAAAAGAAAAAAAAAAGGACGGAGCAGGCCAGGTATGTATGTTGTAGCTTCGAATTCAGGTCCGTGTTTCCGCAGTTATGGGTTACTGACTTATTGTTACATGCTGAGAGCCTCCACACGGGCCCCTCACGAGACCCGAGGTTGGATAAGGGCCCCCAGGTCGCATCACCGCAACCTGGAGGCCCTACGGCCATTTCACTTAGGCCTGCATCGGAAAGACTTCAACTTTAAGTTGATTTCTTATTTATTTATTTACTGATGTGTTTTTACTAATGTGCTGTTGTCCGTTTTGTGGCCAGGTACACAGTTAGGACCAGGGCCGGAATCAGGCCCAGAGGCTGAGCCTCTAATTCAGTTTGGACCGTTACTCGTTTTCAGAAAAACGTTTGGACCTTTACTCGTTTTTGGCCAGACGTTTGGACCCTTACTCGTTTTTGGCCAGACGTTTGGACCTTTACTCGTTTTCGGACGGACTTTGGACCTGGACAGATGTTCAGGCCTGATGCATTCGCACAGGCCCTGAATCGGGCCAGGTACCAAATCGGCCAGACCTAGGCAGGGCCTGGACGTCCGGTAGGGACCCAGGCAGGCCGTTTTTTTGGCCAAGGACTGAAGCCTGCGATCTGGACCGCGGATCAGGCTTTGATCTACACGGCCCAGATTGCAGGCCGTGGACTACTGGGTCCGGCCCAGCACTACTTAAGCTGGGCCAGCGCCCAGTTCAGGAGGGAGGTACCAGGAGAAATCCAGCGTTACGCTGGTTCGAGACTTGGCTGCTGCGCTATTTTCAAGACTCCCTGCTGCGCTATTTCGGCTCCCTGCTGCGCTATTCGGACGGCAGCTTCGCTGCTCATCGGGAAGGAAGGTTCAGCGCTGGAGGAGTCCAGCGCCAGAGAGAGAGAGAGAGAGAGAGAGAGAGAGAGAGAGAGAGAGAGAGAGAAGAAGACTCACCTGGGCCAGCGCCATAGCGGGCTCCGCGGTACCTGCAGTTCAGCCATCGCCAGGTAAGTGCAGAAAGCGCCCAACTTTCTACCTCTTCTTCTTCTTCTTCTTCTTCTCCTCTCCTCTTCTCCTCCTACTCCTCCACAGTTCTTTCCTCTACTTCTTCTTCTCCTTCTTCTTCGTGATCAGAGTAGAGATAGAGCTGACTGCAGACATTGTTTGGACACGGCATTCTGCCTTATTGGACACGACATTCAGACCGGACTTACACGCTACATTGGGATTGAACAGTGCACGACATCCGGAGATCAGATTTGGGTTGGACTTGGTTACCTCCTATGTCCCTCCCCCCCCTTCTCTCTCGCATGTCTATGGATCTCTCCCTATGTGTGTGAGCGGAAGGGCAATCTTATGTCCTGCCCTTCCGAAGTTTCTCCCTTTCCTGTTGTTGTCCACGTSTCCTCTTGGTTACTGTTATTCCGCTGCGCTGTTCCCCARCCCATGATGATGATGATGCAAATGTGTTGTTGTTGTTTTTCTCGTTGGTTTACTTGTTGCATTGTGCACATTGACATCTGGTGAATGTTGCATCTATGCTGCTGGTTGTTGCCACTTTCATCATTGCTAGATCCTAGGCTGTTAGTGCATTTCACTTTCTGATATGCAACAAGTGGTATCGGAGCTTGTGCGATGAATCTTGGCAACAACCAATCAATCGATTGATTGATTGGATTGGCGGTCTGCCACCAATCAAACTTTGATTGATTGATTGATTGATTGATTGATTAATTAGGTTGATTGATTATTTGACAATGGTTTATTTAATCTTGGAAATTCCCGGAATTAATTATTATTTCTTTTTCCTGAGAATTTTTTTTTCCAAGAAATTATTTTTTTTTTCGAGAATTTTTTTTTTTCCGAGAAATTATTTCTTTTTCCGAGAATTTTTTTTTCTTCCGAGAATTTTTTTTTCCGAGCAATTATTTCTTTTTCGAGAAAATTATTTTCAAGAAATTATTTCCTTCTTTTTGAGGAAATTCGTTCTGAGAATTCTTTTTCCGAGAAATTCTTTTTATTACCTTATTTAATTATTAAATGTCTGCAGTTGACAAATTGGATTTTTTTTTCCGATAAAGTGCCTCTACACTTTCACTGCGCAGGTTTGCAAATTCCGTTCTTTTTTTTTCAAAAAAAAAAAAAAAAAAAAGGGCATTTTTTTCTTTTGCAACCTACTCCTACTCTGAGCTGTAAAGATACTTCTCTTCTGTTTCTGCCAGTTTGAGCACCAAAGGGTTACTATTGCGTTCTGCATCACCTTCGACACTCAGTGGTATTGGACAGTCTTTTCGTTTCGAATTTTGATTTATTTAAATTCTTTCTTAATTATTATTCTTTGCTTGATTAGGGAACTGTTCAATTTGGGATCTGTCCGACCCTTCCCACCTGTCTGCCCCCTACCTGTTCCTCCCCCTCCAGTCCGGGCACTGGGCCAGTCCGTCAGATTGGCCCTCGAGTGACTCTTCAGACTTCGGGCACAGCAGTGCATGACACTGCTCACTCGATCACAGACCAAGGCCATGGACCGGAAGGCGGGGGAATCCCTCCTGAGCTATGAGGAACGCCTGGCGGCATTCATTCGAGAGGCCAACGATAGGGCCGCCGCCGTGGCCAAGGAACGTCAGCAGCTTGAACAAGAGGAGGAGGCCAAGCGATAGAAGGAGAAACAGGACCGACTTCCTCAAGAGGAGGCAGACCTGCAGGCGGCAGCTGAACACCGGTCACGCCAGCGGGAACGACTGTTCACACGGGAGACCGTGGTCGGCGATGAGGCCGCACGTTGGGTGGAAATGGCATCTACAGACGAGGCCCCGGAGACTGAGAAAGGGCTGTCAGCCCTTGCACAGGTCTCCCACGACCTCGTGGCCACCTGCGCTCTGCAGCAGGAGGAAATCCTCCACCTGCAGCAGACAGTGGACCAGATGCTCGCACGRCTGCAGGCGTTGGAAAAACAGCCAGCAGCTGTAGCAGCCGCAGGGCCTGCAAACCTTGCGACCCGTGTTAAAGTCTTGGAGGACGACGTCGGCAATATCAAGCGTGTGCATCAGGACTTCAGGACGTCGCAGCAAGCAACGAACTTGCAGTTGGAGACGCAGGTCCAGGCGGCTGCCACCGTGACGCCCGCCGCGGCATCCTCCAGGCGCCCACCCAAGCTMGATGACATTCCAGTCTTCTGCGATCTGTCCAAGACGGAACCGATCCCGTGGTGGCGCCAGTTTACTCTCCGGCTCGACATGCACCATGTCCCGAACAACGATCGACATCCGTGCTTGTACCACCGATCTGGTGGTGCGTGTCAAGCATGGCTGGACAACATCTTGACCAGCCACGGCGTAGCAGTGTCGGAACTACACACCAAGCTCACTTGGCAGGAGTTGACWGACGCCTGRCACAAGCGATTCCAAGTGGAGCCRCSCGMCCTRCAAGCGATGGACAAGCTCAACAAGCTCCATCAAAACACGCTGGTCAGTCAGGACTGGATCACCGAGTTTCAAAGACTCGCCTCTACACCTAACCTCCCGCTCGCATTCCGCGCCATCAAGCACTTGTTTATCATGCGCTCGTGTCCGGCGCTGCAAAACGCGCTTACGCAGATTGCAGAGACACTCGACACATCCGACAAGCTGTTTAGCACATCGTCACGGATCATTCTGAGAAATATCGACGCAACAACCACGGCCGCGACAAGACGAAGACTCAATCCACCTCGACACCGAGCACTGGATCAGCCGCCGACGAACCTTGGGTACAATACGGACTCTCGGCGAACTCTTATCGCACGCGCCTCAAGTACCGGTATTGCCTTTGGTGCAACAACACCATCCACGATGCTGCACATTGCCCCACCAAGGGGAAACCCCGTCAGGGAAAGTAGGCGCCGCCGAGGGAAACTTGACACCTCCCTCGACGCCATCGGAAGCAGTTGTGGCCACGACCGCCCTTTCTTCCGAGGCATATGCGGATGTCGGGAGTCTTCAACTTTCGTTCGAAGACTTCGCTGCCCGTCTCGTTCCTTCACTGGATGCTWCTCAAGGACAAGATACATGTGCGGCTTTCTCACCGTCCGAAGGTTTCTCGGCTAGTTCGTCTTCATCAAGGGATTCGGCAGGCGTGTTCAACGAGGAGGCTTTGGACCCTCTCACGCCCGAGGACTTCGCTTGGATTCCTCTCCCTACGACGGGCAACCTTCTGGGGCCGCAAAGCGCAGCCCTATGCGCCCTCTTACACGAGTATCTTTCCTTCCATGCACCACCAACTTCGCCGAYGGTAGACGAAGTCGCGGTGGGGGACATGCTTGGCTACGTTGCCAAGGTGGCCCGCGAGTTTGTCTCGCAACGGTACGCAGAAAACAATGCACCGTTGCTCTACGTTCGCATTCAGATTGGGCAAGCGGCCTGCAACGCTTTGCTAGATTGCGGCGCAACTCGCAACTTCATCAACCAATTCTCATGACTCGGGCTGGCCTTGGCACACAAGTACGGAGGAAGTCACATCCGACGACGGTCGCTCTTGCCGACGGTAAGACGAAACAACTTTTAGACCGTTACATCTCGGCTGTCCCGGTGTACTTTGCACCGCACGCATGTGAACCCGTCACTTTTGACGTGTTGGACACCGACTTCGATGTCATTTTGGGGATGCCTTGGCTTTCTAGCGTGGACCACACGGT